>JZKD02S1486047.1:555083-568493 GCA_000966675.3 Picea glauca | reverse complement strand
TAACTGAAGTCTTAAGTCTAGTTCTATTTTAGAACTAAAGTGTAATGTTGAGTTGTAACTGAAGTCTTAAGTCTAGTTCTATTTTAGAACTAAAGTGTAATGTTGAGTTGCAACTTAAGTCTTAAGTCTAGAACTAAAGTGTAATGTTGAGTTGTAACTGAAGTCTCAAGTCTAGTTCTATTTTCGAACTAAGGTATACCAGTCTCAAGTCTAGTTCTAAGTTCGAACTAAAGTATGAAGTTGAGTTATGATTAAAGCATGCAAACAAGTTACTAGTTTGAGCCTCTCCTCTTCTCCTCTTCAGCCTATATAAGCAGAGGTCGAACCCTCTCTTCAACATAGTTTGATATGCAGGTTAAGGGTGAAGCAATAGAGGCACATATCAGTGATAAAGAGACAGCATACCAAAGAAGGATATCAGTGTTGTATATCAACAATAGAGGCTGCATATCAGAGGCATATATCATCATCATATCAGTTTTGTATATCAACAATAGAAGCAACATATCAGAGGTGTATTTCAGCAAGGTCTCTTAGGTCTTTGTCAGGTCAGAGTCATCTTGGCAAGCTCTTTAAGAGCAGAAAATTCATGGTGGATGTTTGTAAGTGATCTTACATTATTAATGCAATAAAGGAATATCGTTTGCTAGGGTTTTCATCCCTGTACAGAGTTTCCCTAGGGTATATGTGTTGTTGATGTGCATGCTTACTTATCTACATAGTTATTTCTATTCGGTTATGATTTGTTATTGTTGAAGTGCATAAAGATGGAATCAAAGTATTGAAGAAAATAAAAGAATTAATCTGCATAAGAAATCAAGATCATAATTTAACACTAACTCCCATGGGGAAGAATAAGTCCTTAGGCAGGAGTCGATTGTAGTAAGGGATGTGAATGGTCTGACAAGGTCCTTCTATGGAATGTCAAAGGCCTTGACCAACCGTTTGTACGGAGATGAGGCCAGGGCACCTACACCCCTGAGGGTCCATAGTGTGCCCCAACCAGTACTGGTAGAATTCACAGAGAACTCGAGAAGGTTAAGTTCCCGAGTCCACAAGTGCCACGGACAACTCAGTCGCCGAGGCATCGCTGGAGAGCAAGGAGATGTGCTTCTCGCTTGATTGTTACAACCTTCAGCACAAAGGTCTGCATGGTGGTCTTCAACTAAAGGGGAGCATTCTTCTATGGTGGAATATGCCCCTACCTAATCTAAACATGGTCGTTGAAGCCATGTTAGGGGAACAATTCGAGGAACGGTTCTAGGAGAAGTAATTTTTAGAGGAATTCATTGAGCGCCAGATCGATGAGTTCAGCGCCTTACGACAAGGTGGTCGTATGGTGTCAAATTATAAGACCAGTTTTTTTGAGCTATTTCGGTATGCTTCACATCTGAACATGGAAAGGTTGGAGATAAGTAGGTTCATGATCGGCCTTAACTCCAGATTTCGTGCAAAGGTGAGGAAGAGTTTATCAACGGGGGTCAAGGAAAGACTCATGCAATATCGATAGGTCGAACGACATCAGGTGCATAGAAGCATCTGATACCAGCCCATCGTGCATCAAGGTATTGGGACATGCCCTGAGTATCCACTTTCACGATGCCCCAACGACCGACTCCTCAGTGAGGACTCTTTATAGGGGACCACTGCATTAGTTGCAGCACTCCCAACAACTACAGTTTAGGCCTTTCAGCAGAATAGACTAGGATCTTAGGATGGTGGGCCAACAACTTCTACTTCGGGGACCAGAAGTACTGGACTGAAGACTAGGGGTTGGACATGTGGAGAGCCACATTACCCGTGTGACGACCCATTTGAGAGGGTCAGAGCAGTCGGATCATCTAAACACACTACCGTAGGATATTTGGGCAAGGCCCATCGGATTCCAATAACGGTGAATAGTCGTCAGGCTGAGAACTGGTCTACTGTGCTCGAGATGTCAGGTACCATCGTTGACCATACTTTTAGTATTTGGTAGATCCAAGTGCTACATAGAGATTTTTTTCTGGTGCAGGGCTAAAAAGAATTAGGTAAAGGTGGTCGAACAGGACAAGTTAGGCCATGTAGAAATGGCTTCAGGAGCCAAGCAATAGGACGAAGGAAGGGTGACGGACTGTAGCCTTAACCTAGGGGAATAGTGTAACCAAGTCTGACCTACGTCATGATATTAAGATCTTATGACGTCGTGATCAGTATGGAATGGTGGGAATCACATAAGGTGATATTCAATTGCAAGACACAACGGTTGAGCTTTATCGATGACGAGGGACATAGACAAGTGATTGTAGGAAGAAACCAGGGAGTTTCCCTAAGGTTCATCTCATCCCTACAGCTACGGAAGAGCATGCACAAGGGCTGCAAGCTATATGTGATCCTAGCGTTGAATGAAAAGGGCATGGCGGAAAGATTTAAAAACCTTCCAGTAGTACGATAGTTTGAGGACGTGATTCCCAGAAGAATTATCCAGTGTGTCGCCCAAAGCCAAGATGGAATTTACCATCGACCTAAAACCTGGAACTTAACTGATGGCAAGAACGCATTATCGGATGTCGACCCCTGAGTTATAGGAGTTGAAAATGAAACGGAAACAGTTATCGGACCTAGGACTTATACGTACAGGTGTGTCACCTTGGGGTGCACCTGTTATTATCCTACGGAAGAAGGATGGGTCGTGGAGACTCTACATCGACTACCGTCATTTCAACAAGGCAACGATCAAGAACTAGTATCCATTGCCAAGAATAGATGATATGTTGATCAGATGAAAGGCCCGAAGGTGTTTTCTAAGATCGACTTGAGATCAGGGTATCACCAGTTACAGATCAAGGAGGAAGATATTCCTAAGACCACGTTGAAGATGAGTTTTGGACATTATGAGTTTACCGTTTTACCGTTAGGACTGACAAATTCCCTTGGGGTATTCATGATCTTGATGAATGGGGTGTACCGTGAATACTTGGACAAGTTTTTTCAAGTATTCATTAACGGTATATTGATACATTCTCGGACAATGGAAGAACATGACGATCATTTGCGCTTGGTACTATAGTGTCTATGAGACAAAAGATCTCAGGGACTATCGAAATGCTCTTTATCAATTGGGGATTCATCCATTAGGGCATGTTATCTCTGGCGAGAGTATCGTTGTGGAGGCAGCGTAGGTAGAGGCTATTAGGGAATGGCTTGCGCCGACGAACATACCAAGAGTATGTAGTTTCATGGGTTTAGCTGGATATTATCGGTAGTTCATCGAAGGTTTTGAAGATAGAAAATCCGACCACAAAAATCCAAAAGAAAAACAAGAACTTGTATGGACCGAGAATGCACAGAAGCATCTCGAAGGCTCAAGGAGCGATTGACAACAGTGTTGATACATAAAAAATCACCGACAAGGACGAGGACTTCTTGGTGTGCGTGGATGCATCCAAGGAAGGCTTAGGTTGAATCTTGATGCAAGGTGGTCGAGTGATCACTTGCATCTCAAAGAAATTAAGAAGGCATGAAAAGAACTACGCGATGCATGTTTTGGAGTTATTGGCCATTGAATATTCCCTGAGAGTGTGGAGATACTACCTGATTGGATGGAAATTCGAACAAAAAAAAATGGACCACTATGGTTTGCAACACATTTTACGCAAAGTGACTTGAATGCACAGCAAAGGCGTTGGTCAGAACTGCTTAGCGAGTATGATTGAGATTACCTACATAAAAAGAACAATGAACAGAGTGACAGATGTGTCGAGTCGGAGACCACACATAATTTTGGTGATACCTCTTCGGACAAATCTTCGTGAAATGAATCTAACTACAACGCGACGATGACTGATATAAATAGGTTAAGGAATTCTATTGGACAAGACACCATGTTGGTACCAAAATTGAGGGATACATTGTGGACAACAATGGATCATTGAGATATAATAACCGGATCTACTTACCGCCCAACGACGAGTTGAGAAGTTTTATCTGAAATGAAGATCATAGAGAAGTGTACATGGCTCATGTTGGAGTCACGAAGATGTGGGTAGACCTTAAATCCCTCATTCTTCTGGTAGGGATGCAGGCAGACATAGTCAATTACGTGGTGAGATGTATAGAATGTCAGCAAGTGAAGGCTGAACATAAACATCCGACAAGATTACTACCGCAACACGCTATTCCAAAATAGAAATGGGAGGTTAATTCGATGGAATTCATTGGGTGAATTGTCGTTGACGGCAAGGAGGAACGAATTGATTTTCATGATAGTTGACACTCTGATGAAGAGTTCACATTTTGTCCCTATGTGCACAACGCATCAGGTGTCAAGTATAGCTAGAGTTTATATCAGCAAGATATTGAGACTACCAGATGTACCAAAAGAATCATATCCATTAAGAGGATCAATGTTTGCAAGACAATTTTGTATGAATTCCCAAGAGGCCTTGGGAACACCATTGAACTTTAGTACAACATGTCCCTGAGATAGACAGGTTGATCGAAGGAAGGAACCAAATTTGGAAGGTTGTGTTGTGTATGTGTGTGTTGGACCAACAAAAACGTTCAGAATAGTTCTTGCTGATGACCGATTTTGCGTGCAACAATAACCATCAAGGTACTGTTAATATGGCACCGCTGATTTCTCTACGGTTGACCGTGTCAGACGCCTTTGAGCTAGGATAGACTTGAGGATGGGGTCCTGGTAGGACCAGAAGCGATCCAAAAAATGGAAGAACAAATACAAATGTTAAGAAAAAGGGTTGGTAGAACGCAAAATCGGCATAAGGGTTTTTTCGGTGTGAATTGCGTGACGAATTTATGAAGGGCCTAACGGCTAGTCGTGCCTCATTCTTTGAGGCGTTGCGCGATGTTTTTTTTCTTGTATCTATTGCGAATGTATGCTAGTGATCCTACACATGTGATTGAATTGAGTTCTTGGAGGATGTTGGCCGAGGGTGTGCTCACGGTGGAGCCAATCCACTTTTTGGACCATCACATTTGACAGCTACGTCGTCGAACTGTCGATCAGGTAAAGGTCCAGTGGGACAATTATAGTCCACACTCGGCTACTTGGGAGGACGCATATGATATGCGCCAACAATTTCCTTTTTGTTTGATAGCTATACATTTAGATATTGTCAGATACCTTATTTCTTCAATTGTATACTATGAAACTTTGGGACGAAGTTTAAAACAAGAGGGGGTGTATGTCACATCCCTCTCTTTTGTGCACCTGATGTGACTTATCCTTGAGGACACTTGCGTGCAAGTGATCTGATTCAGTATATGACTTCCTGCTTTGCTTATGGATTCTAATGATGAGATTGTGGATTATGATGTCATGTTATGTTATTTATGTATAGACAGGTGTTAGTGACTGGTTTCTCCTGAGTGTGTAGAACTCTAGACAAATTGAGGATGTCGATGGCATCGATGGACACCTTTGGACTCCGGATCGATTCAGGGAGTGGACTGTATATGGTCTGAGTATTTCTATTATTTCATATGTGACATATGACTAGGTATATTATGATGTTGTTTATGGATCGTTGACATGTTTCATTGATGGATGCGGGCTGACGATTTCTTTCTAATTAGACTCACATTAGGAGTAAAGGGGTCATGCACGACAATCATAGATATTGAGGGAGAGGTGTGGTAGCAGCCCTGCCATAATCTACTAGCACTCACGTCGTGGTTCAAACTGTAGGTTAACGATTACCTAGTTCGAGAGTTCCACGATGTCGTGAGGGCAGACTGAGACAGTCGCTCACGAAGATTCTAAGGGGTGCACAATAAGGCAGGGTCCTTACTCCTTAAAGGCCCTTAGTCTCCCACAAGGTCGTCTGACGAAGTATTGACTCCAAGGGTTGGGCGTCTACCAAAATAAGTCAAAAGGCGAGTGGCACCCTTGGAGCACGTAGTGCGTCTTGAAGGGCATGTCACTTAAATGAAACATGAATGAAGGAGAGTGGCACCCTTGAAGCACGTAGTGCATCTTGAAGGACACGACACGGTTTTTAACATTGGTGAGTCAATGAACCTAGGTACCTAGAAAAAAAATTATCATTTTGACTTGGTCAGCCTTAAAATAAATGTTGTATGAGTAAAGTTTAATGATTATAAAATTTCCCTTAAAAACAATTTTGCTAAGCCTAGTTGAAATTAGAGCATAGATCTAATTGAGGTATAAGGATTAAAACTAATTAATCAATTAATAAAGGGTGGATGAAGAAAAAAATCAATTTAAGATTTAAAGGACAAAGAATTTATCAAAAAATCAATTGCTAGTTATGTGCAAAACTTGGTAATTTAGAACTTAGACAAGAAGGGGGGGAATTAATTGCAAAAGGAATGTGGAACATAGAAGAGAATCTAGTCTAGAGAATTTTCCAATTTAGAACTCAACTAAGCTTTAAGAAAGGTGTCAGTCATTAAGAGAATGTGAGGGAATAAAGGGACAGCAAGGAGCATTTTTAGGAACACTTTTAGGTGGGTGAGGGAAATTGGAAAATTTAATTTAATTAACTAAATGAATTTCTAGTGCAACTAAGGGATTGGGTGACAAGTGTATGGGGGATAATAATTCCTAATAAAAATTTGATAAAAAGAATTTATAGTGCATTTTGGAAAATGGTCACTAAGATAACTCTATAAAGGAAATGGCATAGAAGGGGAAGGGACGACCGCTGACATGCGTAAGGTTATGCTGCCAGATTTTTCTTGACTGATTTTTCTTGTGGGAGTTGGGATACCCAGCTCAAATAGAGAGTGGTAACTCGACCTTGCGAGGTGAGATGGGAGCTAGTTTTCTTTGGTTTGTGTGTGTGGCCCCTTTACGGCTCGGGGGGCTCAGGGGGAAGAAGAGTACCCCTAGCATTGGTTGGGAGGTACCAGTGGGGTCTCAGCGGTTAGCAAGCAAGGAGCGGGATGGAGTGCAAGTGCGGGACAACCACTTCGGCTTATGCGCCTTCGGTTACGGTACTTTTTTTTTTGTTTGCTAGTTTGTCTTTGACCTGCGGGACTATCCTGTGGCTGAGAAACCGCGACTCAGGGGCATCGAAGCCGTCAAAATCACCCGGGGATCACACCCGGCCTGAGCCACACCAACCCTTAACATCGCTGGATTTTTTGTCCCCGCAGATTTCGAACCGGTGACTTTAATATCACGAAGTGCCTTAACAACACACTATCTCACCAACTATCCTACACATTGGGGACTTCGATTACGGTACTTTTAATTGTGTTTAAATTCTGTTTTATTTTGTGTTTAATCTAGTCGAAACACTTGTGAAATTCAGTGTTAATTTCTGATTTATTCTGCTTTTAATCTCGTCGAAAAATTTGTGAAATTAGGTGTTAATTTCTGTTTTATTCTACGTTTAATATCGTGGAAAAATTTGTGAAATTTGGTCTATAAATTTTGAATTTTGTTTTATTTCTGGGTATAATTTTGTCGAATATGGTGAAAATTCGGTGTTTAATTTATGCTTAACTTCAGCGTTTCCAGTACCGATGTACCCTCTGCAATTCCTTTAATGTATTTGTAACCTCAACGCATTTGTTTTCTGCGTTTTCCTTTTAAGAGCTCTGTGTGTTCCCGTCCTTGCCCAAAATGTATAGCTTCAGTTCCCTGCATTTGACAGATCAGAACTGTCGGGCCTGTGTATTCTATCAGCGTTAAACCATTGTCTCTCGCAGCTTTATCCCTTCCTTACCCTTGCAATTTATAACAATTGTACCCTCCATAACTTTATTTCCTCTACGTTATATAAAAACAATTGCCTGCGTGTTGGGGTATCTCATTGCGTTATGAAGTGATGCACCTTCAACAGCTAGGCCCTTTGTCACTTTTAGTGGAAATTCCTTTCATTTGTTTTCTCTCCGAAAGAAAATTTTTCCTGCTCAACAAATTAGTGGGCTTCCATCCCCAGATGGGTGACTAGTGTGTACGCCCTGCCTGAGAACAAATCCAAGCACATTTCTTTGCTATGGTAGTACAACTTACCTGTTATTTCTGTGTTTACTCCTTATATGGCGACCAAAATTTTAGCCCAACTCTAGCTCCCTCTGGACGTTTTTTTTTCTTATCATTTCCTCTACGTTGCTAGAAAATTCGGTCTATACTGGGAGAGTTTCGCCCGACGAATTCATTAGTCCCTCCTCGGCGATTGGGTTGTTGACCTTTGCGTTTATCTCTTTCACCCCACGTTTTTTTTTTTTTTTCTGTCCTCCTCTCTCTGCGTCTCTCCCTTCCCAATTTGTGATTTTAGCAAGCAATTTCAGCGAGATTCTGGGTGGTTCCATGTCCTTGCGTGTTTTTTCTTTCCTTTATTTCTGGTTTCGCCAGACTTTCCGTGAGAAGCGTGGGGACTGACAGTCACGCTCTCCACTGTACCGTGACTGTTCACGACAATCTATTCTTACCTTTCATTTCTTCATAAAAACTGAATTATTCTTATATCGGTTAAATGTTGCCTTCCCTCTCTAATTCTTTTGATTCCCTTGTCATTAATTGGAGGTTGAGTTACAGATTTTCGTTCCATCCACGGAGTATTAACCAAAGACTGGTTCTTCAACTGATTCGTTTCAGCTCGTTTAAAAAGATAAAAACGTATATCTAGCCATTATTGAGTATCTCAGTTGGCCGACCTTTTGGGAAACCTCCTTGCAGCGACCCTTTGAAGGATGCGACTTAACGGTTATACCATTTCATTTCAGCATTAACTTCTGGATATCCGATGGTGTCTATTTAACGCGATCACTTGGAGCAATAAAATTTTGTATGATTTAGTTAGTATATTCAAACCATGGTTATGAGTTGTCGTGAACTTGAATGAACTTCAACCAAGTGATTGGAAGCCCCTTACCCAACCTCGGGCCTCTAGAATTGGGGATTGGTTTCCTTCCTTATGCTAGTGCTTGTAGGGGATACCCACTCTTGGGTCACTAAGTTAAACTCAGCAGGCACATCAGGAGGCCTGATATTTTTCCATCCTTGAAAATCTCTAGATAATTTCCCTCTAGGAATACACACCTTGCGACTCCTACTTGTTATTATGGATCCGTAGCTTGCGCACCATTGCACTTGCACACCCACTTTGCTTATTCCCAAGTAGAGATGGAATTTTCTCGTCCACCATGAAGTTTAGAAGGATGTTGGGGATAGGGCTCCTTTTACGATGTGTGAGGATTACCCTACTATGCACCCTTATAGCCCACCTTGCCCACTCTTGGGATTGGTGCCAGTATCCCAAGCACAAGGTTGGATTTGTTTGTAGTCGGCCTAGTGCTGGAATTTTCTTAAACGATAGTTGCGTCGATCATTGGTTATGCGTTATCATAGATGGGCAATTGGTGGATTGATTTGTAGAAGGTTTTTGCGTCAGTTTTGATTGTATCATTTGTAGTTGGGACTTGGTTAGAATGTTTCTCAGGTGGCCCTTGCATCCCTTTAATTGATGTATGATTGGGTGAGTAGATAGCTTGGTTGCATCGTGAGATAAATCGATAGATTCTCTAATAAAAAGAATAATTAATAATTGATGAATGATGGAGTATAAATTTGCGTTGCGCCATGGATTATACCATGTTTAAATATTCAGATTTTATGTGCACTTGCATAATGATGATATATGTTAAATTAAGTGAGTAAGATCATTGTGTGCCTTGATTGGTGGTGATTCGTGTTTAATTCAATAGTTAGATCATGCGTGTTTACTAAAAATAAAGTTGATTATACTTGCACCTTGAGTTAGAATTGATGTACACCTTTGCACCATGAAAATAAGGTTGACTTTTTGCATTATGGTTTATGGGGATGCATGTTAGTTATAGAAATTGTTACTCTTGCGCGATAGAATAAAGTCGATTATGTCACGCCTTACCTTATGTCAATGTACAATGGAGTTAGTAACTGGAATTTATGTGATGGCGATCTGTTATTGGAACTTTTTGGAGTCTTGAAATTTCACGTGATGTTGATCCATGGTGAATTTGCTTAATCTTGCGCATTGAATTTAATGTTGGTAGATGATGAGTTATACTTTTGATTACTCTTGTGTCATGCTTAATTGTTGTTAGGATTGATGGATTGATGATTTGGTTAATCGTTGATGTTGTTGATTTGGCTAGTTGCATGGATTGATTGTGGTTAGTGGGATGTAGACACATCCTTGTTCCTCATAACAATCGCCAGCCCTGAGACCTTAAATGGTTTAAATTAATTGGAACCTGGGCTTGAGCATTGTTTATGTGTCCTGGAGGTCCTAACCTTGCAGGGTAGGTCGGGCGGGTAGCATCTTATGTCTTTTATGATTATCCTTATGATCTCAAGTTAGCGTTATATTTCTCTTGTTATCATGGCATTATCTAATTATTATTCATAAGAGAGGAGTTGAGCACCTTTTGATTTGTATTGTTTATGCACAATCATGTATTGTATGAATGAAACGATTATGGGTTACTATTTCTGTGTGTTAATGCGCTGATATGTGTATAGTTATCCATGGCAACTTTGTTTCAACTTTTGTCGCGAATGATTGATATTGTGTTATTATTGCTTCCTTAAATTCTGGATGATGTGTCATTGATGTGGTTATTAATTAATGTATGTTTCCTCTTGAAAACAATTTTTTTCTTACTTGTTATATGTCGCATGTTTGGCGTAACGGTGGGGTCCTTACAATCTCATTATCCCTTGATGTCCTTATCTTTCCTGTTTGCAAGTCGCTTAACCCAAAACTTTATGTTTTTTATAGAAAAAACATGTTCTTATGTAGAAACTTTGGAATTTTGTCCAAGACATTACGAGATTCATAATGATTTTTAAGTTAGGAATTCCAATCTGTCAGAGGAATCATAGCATTTTCTTTAGTTTTACGAGTTAAAATTATCCTCCAAAATTTCTTTGGATCTAGCTTATCCACTTTTTTATTTCAAAATATTTTAGAATTTATATAAATTTAATGAAGAGTAAGTTAATAAGTAGGTAAACTTATTTTGATTTTATGCAATTTTATTTGATTTTATTTGATGGATGGAAATTTTAATGATGAAATTTTGTTTTTAAAATAACTTTAACTTGGAAATTTTAATCTATTTTAAAATGGTTTAAATTTTGAAAATTTAAATAAAATTGAATATAATTTTATTTTTTAAGAAAATTATTTACTAAGTGATGATGATGATTATTAACGTTCATTGAGACAAATTGGTCTATTAGACCTTAAGAAGGTAAGATATTACTTTGATTTCTTTAAAATTGTATTTATCTACTCAAAAAGCATTGAGAGAAGCATTCCAAAATCATCATAGTTTTGATGACTTAGGAGGTTAGGAAGGTTTATATTGTAGAAAATATTTTAAAATTGGGATCTAATTTGGGCATAGGCACGACAATCTAAGAGGAAGTTTTTTTCATCTTCAACCTTCTTAGTGTCACAAAGATGGTGGATTATTTCATCCCACGGTGTTTGAGAATTGTCCAATGCACATTTTCACTGTGTAGCTCAAGAGAGTTTGTTCTTATTTTAGCAATGTTAATTTTATTTTTTTCACTTGTCAAAATTGAGAGGTACTTTTGATCTTCTAAAATTGAATTGACCACCTCCTTGTTGTATCTTAATTTCCTTTTATCCTCTAATTCTTTATGACACCACATATTCTCCTTAAATTTAGAAGTGATAATATTTGTAATATTATCGATATTCTGCATGATGGTTTTTTCGTGTCCCCGGTATGGTTGCCAACTATGTTACATGAAAAAACCCTATGGCTATGGGTTAAATCCACAACAAATCACTGGTCGTTTAAATATTGAACCAGATTCCAAGAATGCAATTAAATATTTGTAACCAACTTGATCATATAACTAACTACAAGAAGTAAGGAAGAAGGGACATATTGAGTGTTCTATATCTAATGAAGATCCCTTGATTCTAAGCCTATCGTGCTCCCTCCAAATTGTTCATTTTCCAATGTGCACAATACTCAAGAAGAAAACTACAAATGACAATATTTCTGTAATAACTAACTTCTATAGAAATGATCAAAGGAAAAAATAATTGCAACAATTAGTATTCTAAGTGGTGAGATATTCATACATGATGATCATATACAAAGAACACAATAATTTCGAAGGAAAGAGGTATCTTTATTGATTGACACCAAAATTTAGGTAGTTATCGCATGCATTTGTTGTGGAACTGCTCCTTGAACAGACTCTAGATCCCTCCACCTAAGCCAATGACTATAAGGTGAACCTTTGACTCTGATGCTTATGCAAACCCAAAGAATATCAAGAGAGACTTCTTGGTCAGTTATGGGAAGCATGGAAAATGATGGAAACAAGGGTTTCCAAGTCTGAGGACTGAATCAATAGTGGGAATATAATGGCTTGCAGACAAGGCGGGAAATAACTAGCATAATTTTCCTTCAGAAATGATTCTCCTCTCCGCATGGATTATGCTCAATTTATACCATCTCCAAGTGGTTGGAGTGGTGAAAATTTGTTATGTACAGGCATTAGAGGGTTATGAACCAAGTAAACATGTGAACCTTGCCCAAAAATGTGGAAATTATACTTCTTTGAGAAAAAATGACATGTACGTGATTTGTTTTGGAGAAACACGCATATATGTGCCTTGCTTAGTTGTTAAGGAATGTACAAGTCAAAAAATATATATTTTTGAAGAATCTAAAGGAGGTGAAGGGGATAGATGTCTGTAATTAGGACAAGTAAAGGCCAAACAAGTCATCAATACATATGTGGTGGCAATCGATGCTATAACAATTCCCCAATGATTTATCCAATATTTGGCATCTTTATGCCATCCCCGCTTGAGCTGGTGGTGGTTTTGGCTAGAGTTTGAAGCAATTTTGGGGAGCCTCTTATTGTTCATGTTGTTTATCTTCTATGAGGAGGATAGGATATGGTGTATTTCCCTTCATTTTGAGATTATAAGCTATTAAATTACTTTGGATATGTTCTATCTTTCTCGAGGATTCTCTAGAGATACTATAGCCTCAAATTTCACATCCATGTAATATAACCAGAGTGACAAAAGTGTGAAAGAGGATTTTTTTTATCCCAAAGACAAAGTTCCATTGATTTATGATTTTTTTCAATCCCATAATAATGTTTCCATTCTCCATTTATCATTTTCTCAACACTATAGTTCTGATTGAGCTTGTGTTGAATATCATTTCCAAGATATTTGTATGAAGGCACTTCCTCCAAGGTATTGTTATCATTAACAAAAGTATTGTAAGTGATCCTTTTGGATTTAATTAGCATAACATTTGTTTTTGTCTGTATTCACAATAACTAATTGCACCAAATATTAAAAAAAAAAAAAAAAATCTTAAAAATTTGATAGAAATTAAATTATATACTCAAATTAATTAACTTATTTAATGGATGGAATAACT
>JZKD02S1486047.1:515187-555033 GCA_000966675.3 Picea glauca | reverse complement strand
AAAAAAAAAAAAGCATGAAAGAGCATTTGAGTAAGATCCATTACAATAATAACTAAAAAAAAAATTCATAAAACCTGTAACAAAGTATGAGCATCTCATCAAAAATCTAGAGAAAATTTATGCTAATTGGGGCCTGGAATCATGAATATATTGGGAGGAGGCATCCTAAGTTTTTTCTTGGATTTTTCACAAGCCTCAGTCTATTTCCAATCCAATTTTGGAGAGGTAGACTAATTCATGGTTCCTTTCCCTATAGACATGATCGAGGTAGACTAATTCATAGTTCCTTTCCCTATAGACATGATCAAAAGTAAGGTGAGTGAAATCCCAAATATCAATTTTTATATTTTAAAAAAGAGGTGTGGGAGCATCTTATGTAAAGTGTAATCCCCATTCATCCAATTTATGACTTGCTGAGAGTCTCCACATAAATGAAAATGATATATTCCATTGCATTCTAGAATAAGATGAATTTTTTTCTCAATTTCATGTCAGCAGAGACAACATCTAACAGGCCCATGAAAGAATACATTTTGCAACTTATCCCAAGTAACAACTTTGTTGCGCAACAAGAACCACATGATAATTTTTTCTATGTTCGTGCATTTTAATTTCTAGATCCTTTTCCCCACCAAGGTGTTGGATCAGGTCTGGTTTGCTCAGAGCTACAAATTTATTAGTTAATTTAAAACATTGGCTTAAAAAATTTCCTCTCAAAAGTATTTATATAATAAAAGTCACCTTTTGCATATTACTCAAAGTTTACAAAAAATTCAAAAAACACTTCAAATTTAAAATTTTAATGTTAAATGGTCAAGATTCATCTGCTAGCAGTAGATATAAAATAATCGACACTGCCCTTTTCATATGTTGATACTACCACTGAAAACACAAATGGCAATTCACTGAAAGTCTTTGTTATTTTAAGATAATTAGGTGTTTCAAAATGGTTTATGCCATGACAAAGTTACGTCTAACAACCCCCTGCATGCCCAAGGCATGAAGAAACGGTAAAAACTAGAAACTCGATGTGAGCTATGAGGCATTGATTACGACTACCGAATATTGACAATTGTTGGGTTGAAAGGAAAATCAATGCTATCGATGGTCACATGAAATCTGTTGCATGTGATTGTCGATGTCAATGAGCCCGATTCGCTTCACCTGGTGTGTGCTCTATGGACAAGTCGATTACTGTTGTTCATTGTGGCATGATAGTTTTTTATTTTTTTTTATTGGTGTTCGCTAACTGTTTTAAGAAATGGTTTTTTTCACTTGAATCCGGTGATATAAATTTACACGAATCATTATTTTTTGTTGTTTATAATTTATTTCTAAATGCAGAAATGGATTCAATATGTTGAAAAACTCCAAGACACTCGAATTTTACAGAAATAATCACTTAAGTCTACGAATACAACAATATCTCACTGAATTTCAAGTTAATATCCCCGCAAAAAATTTTCATTTCATAAAATCTTTAACCTACATTTTTTATTTATTTATTTATGCATAATTTTACTTATACTCAATATGCCAATGCCCAAATCATTTTGACGAAATAAACTCTTGTTGAGGGGACATAAAAGCGATCTTATCTGTGTAACATGCTAGAAATTTTGTAATGGTGGAAGGTTTTTTGAATGGAGGGAGACCATGATTGATGCGTGGAGGTAGGGAAACGATATATGTGATAATTTAATTAAAACATATTTCATAAAGGAAAAATGAATAATATATTTTTAAAATAACATGTTTTTTTTTTTCGTGGATTTGGATTTTTTCTCTCTATTTTTATTTGTTTTCCCATTTTTTTTTTTTATTTTTTAAGGATTTTGTTTGCAATAGTATAGGAATTTTAGGTTATGGTTCCAATCTTAAGTCCAAAAAAAAGAGAGGTGCAACTGGTAGTATCTCTTTCCAATTCAGAGGTTAATTTAAAGATTTTAGTTGCAAGGGCACTAGTTGTCAAGGTCATGGGTCTCAAAGAAGTTGCAATTTTGATTTTGAAAAAAAAACAGATGCTATTGGGAGTGTCACTTTTCAATTTCAGGGTTGATTTTAAGGCTTTTGTTACAAAGATAAAAGTTGTTAAGGTCATGTTTTCAAAATAGTTCTAATTTTGATCCCTGAAAAAAAGATGGTGTTGTTATTGGTGCCACTTTTCAGTTTGGGGGTTGATTTTAAGGTTTTGTTGGAAGCATTATGATTTTTTTAAGGCCATGGTTGGAAAAGGTGATAATTTTGACCTCGAAAAAAAATGGTGTTACGTGGAGCACGAATTTTAAGAGTGGAGGTAAAAACAACGACTAAATGCAACCTCTAAAAAAATGAGATTTCTAGAAAGCCTTCATCAAGTTTGTAACTATGTTGTTTCAAAAAATGGGCTTGGTTCTTGATCTCATGTTTCCCTTCATCAAGCAATTTTTCTTGTGCCCTAATGAGTAAACCACAAAAATAATCAGAGGATAATCCTTACCATCACCTTTTCTAGAAGTCCAACATGCATGGAATGCTAAATAGAACACATCATAGGGTGTCTTCATATTCATCAAGATTGGTTCTACGAGTTACCATATTTCTTTCGAAAATCATTTATGCATTCACCCAATTTCAACTAAATTTCCTTTACACAAACCAAGTAATCTTCAATTGTTTCAAAGGAGAGAGGATCCAAAGAGATCAACTCTTTTGCAATTTGCATAAACTAACTTTCTGTCAATTTTATAAAATAGACATTTGGAAAAGCAATCCCACTTGTAGGAAAATGAATCTCCTTAGAGATGTAGTTCATTATGACTCTTATAGCCTCTTCCTTCTTTTTTTCGATGACAAATTTCTATTGGTTATCCTTTGGATCTGGAATCATTGTATTTGTAAATTACTAGAGTTCTTTACTTTTCAAAATCATTTCTATATCTTGTGCCCATATTCCATAATTGTGGATGTTCAAAACCACAGGCTCTTTCTTGGAACACGTGATGCCAATATAAAAATCTAATCATATATTTACACTACAAGTCAAAACATTTAGTCAATATACCAAATAGATCTGACTCATCAAGAGCATGTGCAATCGACAACCTCCAAAAGACTCATAGACAACAAGCTAGATCTCAAACCAATAGCTCTGATACCATGTTCAAGAACAAGAGAATTAGGTAAATAAAAGCTAGGCATTCCAAGAAGAGGTGATTTCTAAAGACATCATTACAACACTTAAGCACAAGTGATCATAACTCAACATACACAGAAGTGTAAGAAACCAAAATATTTCCATACACAACACATATCACACATTCATATCATAGATCGATTCATAAGGTCATCTTATATAGCACCAAGATATAACTAACTCCCTTGAAGTGAGGAAAATGAGGTCCACTTGGACTAGTGACGACACATAATTAACTCATTGAATTATGCCTTATTATGCGCACCAATTGACTACTTTAGTCTAATACATAACTATTTCAATGTCCATCAACAACTCATTCAAATGCTTAGTCAAATATCTTATTCGATTGTCAACTACCAATTTACTATCTCCAGAAGATCTAGAGGTGTGAAGAGCCTATCTATCATGGTGTTCCAAGAAGTTGTATGGATCAAATAAGTAGCATGCTATGGATGTCCACTTGGCATATTTTTTACTACTTTGGAATTTGTTTAACAAGAGTGTCTTATTCTACAGTAGAAGGGTTGTGCTTTCTAAGGTGAACAATTGTGTACCAAAAATTTCTATGATTTTAGCCGTTTAGATGTTGTATTCAGTGTATATGTGAAAATATGTACTAATAACATCCATTTGCTATGAAATCTAGAGCTTGTTGGTAGTATTTTTTTTCTTTAGAGGGTAGAGGATCCACTTATGGTCGAGATTCACACCACCGATAGAACACTTCTTGATTTTTCCATCTCAATTCATTTGTTGGCATGCGATATTAGTATTGTTCTGTTTGCCACCATAGGTTAATAAACTAATTAAAAAATACATCGAAAATATTGAAATGGGCAAACATTTTTTTCAATGGGAAACATGTTCTTTATTTGAAAAATAGTGTGTAAGATTTTGATCACAACATATATTTTTCCCATCGATTCATTTGGTGGCATGCCCCATGAATATGCAAAACCATTTACATGTAATTTTCATATGTATCCTTGAACTTAACCTAAATGAGTTCTATATTGTTTGGTTCACAAGATAAGATATCCAATCATTCACAACAAATCACAAGATAAGAACACAATCTCATTGTCTAGTTTCAAACAAAGTGGTGATCTAGTGATATATGGATTGCAAAACAAGCCTTACATGATATAATTTGAGTTGAGGTGCAATGTAGCGTATGTCCATGGCATTTGTGGACAAGCTTCATGTGCAACCATAATCTTTAACCCAAAGATTGTTCATCTTAGTGTTGTACAAGTTTTTCCATGAATGGCAGTTGATGCAAGCTACCTTGACTTTCATCATTCATTAAAGCAATTTAAATACTTGCACATGTACCCTTACTCTCCCTTAATTTCGTCCTTGAATTCCACTATTTCAAACATTGTACCCATGTTTTTTATATTTTCCCCAAAATTCTTTGTAACACCCTCCGAGTATTAGCCTCACAAACTTACTTAAATGCGCAAAATGTGTTATTTATTACAAATCACTTAATTGAATAAACAATGTAAACTAAGTAATATCATTGTATTATATGGTTACATAAATTGTGTGTGTATTATTTTACTTATTATTTTTATTTTTTTATTAAATCAACCAAGTACTGTAACTCACTCATACTTTTGTTTCAATGGTGACAAAATTAAGGTATAAGATCGATTTGAAATCATCTAGAACTAGGATTCATATAAACTATATTATGCTACTTAGTTAGTGATTTATCATTCACTAACTTATCCAGTTGTATCAATATGTCATACAAATTGACATGAATTCACACAATGTATTTTATTTCTTCCTTAACTCAACAAAACTATGGTGATCTTGGAAAGCCTCTCTTAATGTTTTTCGAGCACAGAAACAAAATTCTAAAAAATTGCAAGTAATCCCTTACCCTCTTAAGGTCTGATAGACCAATTCGGTCTCAATGGACATTAATCATCATCATCATCATCATCATAATCGTGAGGTTGTTCCATTGTATACTTATTTCCAATCTCTTTAAAGTTGTTTTATTGGATATCTTTATTAACTCTAATAATTTCATTGTGTGTGTGTGTGTGAAAAGATTAGATCTCAATTTAAAATCATTGTACCCTTATTATGCAATTATTCACTATTACAATTATATTAAGATTAATGTTGTAATTTTTTCCATTACTATAATGATGTAATTATGCATTCAATATTATGGGTTATGTTGAGAAGCAATTACTCTATGCAATCGAGTTTCTATAAGAAAACATAGGATTCATAATTGGAGAAAATGTTTGTTTTGCGTCGACTCCTTCTAGGGTTTTTGAAGTTCGACACTTCCTTGTTCCTGGTGATGCCTCATGACGAGGCTCGTAGGGAGGGTTAACCCCCCTTCATACAAAATATTCCTTGGTTACTTTGGTGCCAGCAGTTCTAGATCCAATATGGTTTCAATCGGTACCCCTGACAACCCTATAGATTCTAACCTTGTACAATATCTACTGCAAACATATATTCATAAAAAGAACATAAAATATACAATGGAAAATACAAACATTACACAAAGATTTTTCCCCTAGAAACCCAAACCGAGAAAACCAACATATTCTATATTCATTCATGTGTAATACATTGTTTACAATACAATATACATATAGGAGTTGTAAACACAGATACACAGTAATGCACGATTTCTATTAATGAAAGAAATATACAGAGACTGTAAAAATACAGAGTGAAATACTCACTAGAATGGTGGCAGCTTTCTGAGAAGAGATGTGACAAATACTTGCATTCGCAAGAAGATGATTACAATGAGGCTCTAAAGGCCTTTTTACAATAAATGGTAATTCCAAAAACCGTATACATCCAAAAACCTAACCCTAGGAGATGAAGTGCCAAAAGTCATGTGGGCCCCATTTCGGTAAGTTAGTACATCAACTTCCCGGGGTCGTAACTTTTGCATACGATATTCGTTGTAGGTGCATGATAGCCCATTGGAAAGGTATCATCGAGGAGATTCATTTTGGAAGAAATATCTAAGGAACTTCCATTTTTCTCCCCGTTTTCTCATAAACGTCGTTTAGGGCCTCAAAATGGCCCCGAAAGTTAAAAACTGCTAAAAATAGTAAATTACCAAAATTGTCAGAAACCTGTTTTGAGCCAGTTAGAAAAGGCGGGTGGACACCGATATCCACCTGGATCAATCCTCCCTCCTTAGGAAGTAATGATCTTCATTGCATTGAGTGCCCGGGGAGAGGAAACAACGTTTGTTGAATCTGAATCTTGGTGAGTTGCTTGCCTTGTTGGAGATATCGCGCTGCTCAGTTTGTGGAAGTCTGTCACGAACCTGTTGAGGATGAGGTTGTTCAACAAGTCGAGCTACACAAGAGGACGGTGTGCAGAAGGAATCTTTCACTTTGTTGCAGCCTTGTTGACCTGCTTCTGTTTGATAGAAGGTGCTTGGAGCGCGGCTGTAGTGGTTGTAGTGTCCTTTTGTTCCCCTTTTGAACAGATTGTGAAGAAGATGAATGTTGTAGTATGAGATACTACCTTGAGGCATTGTTTAGGTGGAACAATAGTCAAAACTACCTCTGGTATTCTGTAGAGATGACACCCTAGAGAAACAATGACACTGTGGGGTCGAGACTCATAAACAACATGGAGTCTCCACATATATGGATGTCCTAAGAGAACATCACAAACATCCAGTGGGGAAACATCACATAATACCTCATTCTTGAATAAATGGATGTCGTATGAAAATCGACACTGCTGGCTGACACGAAGATCTCGTCCTTGGCGAAGCCACCCGATGTTGTATGGCTGCGGGTGTGGTGTTGTCGACAATCACAATTGTTTGACGACCTCTGCTGAGATGAGGTTCTTTTGGCTTCTTCTATCAACAATAAAATGCAGTGGGGTCCCCTTCACCCACATTTGTGAATGAAAAAGGCACTCCCCCTCTTCGGGATCTGTTGGTTCTTCTGGTTGAATTGTTGTGATCGCAACAATAGCAGTGGGGTCTGCGTCAATGATCTGTCCTTTACCAGTATTTTCAGAATTAGATTATGAATCAGGGTTCATCTCCTTGTCTTTGATCTCAGCCACCAATTACTATTTTGAGCGACATTCATCGGTGTTGTGCCAGGGGATTTTGTGGAAATCGCACAATTTTCTAGTGTCCTTCTTTGTCTTCCCGTGACCCTTATTTTCTTGTGGCTTCGACTGGTTTTCGGGAGATTGTTTGTTAGGGTCGTCTTTGTCATACTTTGGTTGTTGTGTATTTGCAGACCTGAAATCCCGTTTGTTCTGATGCTTAAATTTTTGCTCGATTTTAACAGCATATCGATAAGAAGCATCGAGTGATGAGATATCTAGAAAATCCATTTCAGTTTGGATGTATCTAAGTAGGGCCCCACATTATTTTAGAACCAAATTTCATTCAGAGTCTTTGATACCTAGCTTGGTGCGCAAGGAATGGAAGGTATTGGTGAACTCCGAAACTTCTTGACCCCTCTCTTGCCATAGTGTGGTCCATCTCATGTACTGGTCCACATAGTTGCCAAGAGGGTAATACCGTTCCTTTACCACATCCACAAAAAAATCCCGAGTGTGCTCGGCCCCATATATTCCAAACTCCTCTGTGGAACTTTGCTCACAGTAAGTTTCCCACCAATGTTTGACATGGGGGAGAGATTTAAGGAGTGTGAAGGTGATATTTTCCATGTCGGAAAATTTATGAACATGGAAATAACCTTCTAACATATTTAACCATTTGTCTAGGGAATCCGCATCTATCTGACCTTCAAATACGGGGATATCAAAATTAACCTGTACCTTGAAAGGAGAGGTGCTTCCAAAGTGGTTGCTTGATGAAGATGCATCTGTTTCTATCGACAGGTGTTGAAGGATGTGGGAAAAATTCTCCATCATTTCGTCCCTCTATCGTGTGAGAGCTTGCTCAAGCAACAGATTTATAGGATCGTCTGCTCCGTCATTTTTATTTTCTTCCACCATGGAGGGTTTCTTGGGCATGCGAGAGAGATTATCTTCGAGAGATATAAGCTCGAGACCCAACTTTCTATACTCAAACTTCGTCGGGGACATGCACTAAAAAAAATGATCAAGAGAAGCCTGCTCTGATACCACTGATCCAGATTATTTTCGGCACGAAGTGAGAGCAGCGATATAATAAGGAAATGCATAGAGATATCACAGATATTCAATAATATAACAAAAATGTATCAGAGATTCAACCATAAAAACAGATATATAGTAATACACAATTTCTATTAATGAAAGAAATGTATAGATACTATAAAAATACAGATTGAAAGACTCGCTAGAATGGTGGCATCTTATCTCTGAGAAGAGATGTGACAGCTACTCCCATTCGCAAGAAGATGATTAAAATGAGGCTCTGAAGGCCTTTTTACAATAAACATGAATGCCCAAAACCCTAGAAATCCAAAAACCTAACCTAGGAGATGAAGCGCTAAAATTCGTGTGGGCCCCGTTTGGGTAAGTTAGTACATCAACTTCTCGGGGTCGTAACTTTTGCATACGATCTTCGTTTTAGGCACATGATATCTCGTTGGAAAGGTATTGTCGAGGAGATTAATTTTGGAGGAAATATATAAGAAACTTCCATATTTCTCCTTGTTTTCCTAGAAATGTCGTTTAGGGCCTCAAAATGGCCCCGGAAGTTAAAAACTGCTAAAAATAGTAAATTACCAAAATTGCCAGAAACCTGTTTTGAGCCAGTTGGAAAAGGTGGGTGGCCATCGATATCCACCTGGATCATTGATAGTACGATATATATATGACAAACTAGGAGCGATTCATGATCAACATATGGCATCACAGATGCCCTAGACATTTGTTACCTATATGGTACCTTTAGACCATTTTACTGGTACTACCAGTAGTGTCACCGTCGTTCCAGACCAATTGTTGGTTGGTTATCACTCGATTCTTCCTCTCCAGATGGCCCATTCTATTATGGTCCCACAAGTTACCACAGTTTCTACCGGAAATGTGGTTATCACTCAAGCTCCTATTGGAACACCACTTCCGCCTAGACCAAATCCATCGCTTCCCCCTGGGTATAAAGCTTTGAATACTTCCATTGCTATCCCTACCCAAATTCCATCCGAGGCTTTTGGACATTTTTTTCCTATTGGGTATAACGTTGTGAGTCAGTTTGTTCCCAAACCTACCCAAGTTCTCTCTGAAGGGCCTTACGTTCCTCCTCAACCTTTGTTAGGAGGATCTCATCATCTTGGCCCTTGTGGCTCCAATCCCATTGGAGGCATTAATCTTTCTGTCACTTCTGGTTTTTCAGATTCTTGTTGGAGGTCAACCTCAATCTAGGGGGAAACCTCAATTTGGTGTACAACCTTATATTGGGGGACAACCTCAACTTGGGGGGAAACCTCAGGTTAGAGTCCATAAGCCCCTTTATGGAAAAAATGTGCATGTATTACAATCTCAACCTTGGAATCTTCCTTTCTAAGGAAATCTACAACCACCTGGGGGGAAACATCCTCAAGTCAATTCTTTTGTACCCCCTAGCCTCGGTCAACAGTATCCAGGTTCTTTGAATCCTACTTGGGGTCAAAAATTTCAATCTAATGTTCCTTATCAAGGGAGCATACCTAATCAACCCAACCCTGTGGTCTATCTACCTCAAAATCCTCCACAACCGAATCTGTCAGGACTGTCTAATTATCTACAAACTATTTATGGTCCTACTAGTATACCTACAGGGCTTCCCCCTCAGAATTACCAGTTTCCTCAAGTGAACCGACAGTTTCCCTTTCTAGCCACTTTGGATTTACTGGATTTGTCTAGGATTTTCAATGATCCTATTCTTCATTCTCCTTATTGGCCCGTCATACCAGCCAAGCTACTGTCCGACATTCCTAAATTTGACGATAGAGTAGGAGAAGACCCAAATAATCATGTTATAACTTTTCACCTATGGTGTTCATCCAACTCCTTGATGGATGATTCCATAAGACTAAGCATTTTCCAACTAACTCTCACAGGTTCGACAAAAAAATGGTACATCAAGTTACCGCGAGGATTCTTTAATGACTTTAACACCCTAGACATGGCCTTTTTGACACATTACCAGTTGGCAATTCAATATGAGACAGGAACCAAAATTTTGAGTTCTTTCAAACAATCCTCGTCCACTCATATTTCTGATCACATCCATGAGTGGAGGAGGAGATGCTTAATCAAAGTTCCTCTTCCTGAAAAAATATTGGGTGAGTGTTTTACCAAATCACTCATTGGACCTATCACTTGTGATGTCATCATGGGTGGTGTTGTCACTAAAGAGCAGGTGATTAGTCGTGCTCATTATCTCGATCTCGTTTATTCGCAAACAGGGACACTTTACAATTTGATCCCTGATGCTCCTCGTCCTTCCACAAACTCCACCCCAACACCTCTAGCAACTTCTCATGTTGTTGATGGTGTGATTGGAACCTTTCATGCTGAGACCCAGTCTGCGTATGCCAGTCACACCAATCCCAAATCTAATCATTCTAATGCACAAAATACTCCTTTCTCCGGTAAGACCACTGAAATTAATTCAGTTCAATCCACACCTAAAATAAAGGGAAGGGTAAGAATAAGGAGGACAAGAATAATAATCCACAATTTGATAAATCCAAAACACAGACCATTGATGAGAAAGATAAATGTAAACCTCGTTACCCTTGCCTTATTTGTGGTGATGATAATTACACGAAAGATTGTCCACGACGTGCTGAGGTTACTAATTTCCTCCAAGGGACCAGGAAGCCTTATGCACCTATTGTTTTGTCACAACCTTTCCCTTCTCAACAGCAAGCCCAACTGGTCATTCATGACCAAGCTTCTCCTTCTACCTGATCTTATGTCCTTATGTGTACTGGTGACTCTAAAAAGAATGAAGTTTCATTCGCAACTCGAGCCAAAGATTATTCTCCATCGAAGGAGAAAGTTGATGATATACCACCTTCGTTGGTTCAACCTCCTCTGCCTTCACCTCCAAATGGTCCTCTTCATCTCGAATGACCGAGTCTCGATACAGTTCTTCGCCCTCATCCCAAAGGCGTTGTTCAAAATTCTGCATTCAATCTTCACGCACATGCTGCCCAAAACTACAGTATTGTAGAAGACCTTGTGCAAGAACCCTTTGCGATGTCATCTCTCAAAGTCCTTCAGAGTTTTCCCACTCAACGAAAGGCACTGTTAAAGGACATTGGTGGAATTGACCATTCGGATACTAATTTGATAATCTTTGACTTGGAAGATCACATTCCAAGGCTTCCTCCTCAATTAGCATTTTAGATCCAAGTTGTTGTTGAAAACAAGAATATCTATAGAACCGTCATTGATGAAGGAGCCTCGACTTGCATTATGTATGTTACTTGTTGGAAAGCTATTGGCTCTCCTATCCTCATCGAATCACACAATACACTTAAGGCCTTCAATGGTACAGGTTTTAAACCTTACGGTGTTCTTCCTTCATTGTCTATTATGTTAGAAGGTAAATCAATCAATGTAGAAGTTGAGGTCTTCAACGCACCTCTCGATTATAATCTTTTGCTTGGCCGTAGCTGGATCGATTTCATGCGCGTATTTGTGTCTACCCTTTTCTGTGTGATACGTTTCCGACACCAAGGAAAGGTCATTACTATTGACCAACTGGCCTTCTTTAATTCCAATTCTTTTACTAGAAATGTTCCTTTTATCTCGAAGACGCCTCCTGGTTACGAGAATGTCGACGTGGGTCTTTTAAAAGATTCAACTTTGATGGGTACATTTCCAATCCCACCACCTAATATTCATTCTACTTTTGTCTCTTCAATTAATATGATATCCACCACTATTCATGAAACCCCTGAGTCATATGACCCATGGATAGTACCTAACCCTAGTGATTGTCTTCATTATGGAGATAAAATTCCTTTAAGCCTGGTTAAATTTTCTTATCAAGCTATTCAATCGACGACTCCCTCTCCTCCTCTCTGTGATTCATCTCCTGATTCATTTCACATGATCTTTCCTACTGATGATATGATCATGTATATGGAAGATACTCCATGGGAAAATGGACATCATCGTTCTATCCTCTTCCTAGAATGCGACACCATAGAGAGTTACCAACTGATTTCGAATATGTCGACTATTGTTGTTATTTCTTTCATTCCTGAGTCAACACACGATGTTTTGTACGAAGGGAACTTGAGTAACATTTGACCTACCATTCCTCTCAACATATCGATTAAACCCAGAGTCATAGAAAATGTTCATATTGGTGCCTCATGTTCTACTGATGAGGTTTGCACCTATAAAGCCCTTTTCCAATAATTATGTGACATTTTTGCATGGAGTTATTAAGAAATGCCAGGTATTGATCCTGATATCGTTGTGCATGAGATTAAGACATACCCGGACGTTAAGCTCGTTCGGTAGAGACTTCACCCTTTCCACCCACGTAAAGTTGCTACTATCAAGCTTGAAGTTGAAAAACTTCTTAAAGCTGGCTTTATCTATCCTATGGCTTTGACCGATTGGGTATCCAATATTGTTCCATTAAATAAGAAACAAGGAACCATCTGTGTTTGTGTATATTAGAGGGACATAAATAAGGCTTGTCCTAAGGAAAATTACCTGACCCCTTTCATTGACCAGATCGTTGACGACTGCGTGGGGAGTGAAATCTTCTCCTTGATGGACGGTTTCTCTAGCTATAATCAAATTAATATTTTACCAATGGATCAAAACAAGACTTCTTTTATTTTTCCCTGGGGAACCTTTGCCTACCGGAAATTACCCTTTGGTCTCAAGAATGTTGGTGCGACCTTTTAGCACACTATGTCTTACGCTTTCCATGATATTAAGCACATTGTGCAACCCTATCTTGACGATCTACCGATGCATTCCATGCGTCGTCAAGATCACCTGGCACATCTAAGGGCCATTTTCATACGATGTCATTATTATTGTATCTCTTTGAACCCACACATATGTGTTTTTTATGTGGAGTCCAACTGACTTCTTGGTTTTATCATGTCAATACATGGGATTCGAGTAGACCCCTTGAAGGTTGAGGCCATCCTTAATCTACCTTCTCCTTCCACACTATGCCAAGTCCAAAGTTTGCAAGGGAAGGAAAACGTTTTACGTCGATTCATCCCCAATTACGCTAAACTGATGAAATGATTTACTCGACTACTCAATAAAGGTTACAAGTTTGTATGGGACGATACTGCAAACAAATCCTTCGAATCTTTGAAACTTGCCTTAACCCGTACACCATTATTGTTTCCTACTGATTATAGCCGAGATTACTTCCTCTACTTAGTTGTTTTAGACTCTACCATTTTTATGGTTTTAGTCCAAGAGGATGATTCACATGACAAACATGTGATATACTATTTGATTCGGAGTCTTACAACTACTGAGGCCAAATACCTACATGTGGAGAAATTGGCCTTTGCAGTTCTTCAAGTTGTTCAACATTTTCATCATTATATATTATTAAGCAAAACCACCATTATTTCCGATTTCAACCCCATGCAACATATACTTACTCTACAATTGCTTGGGGGAAAGTACTCCAAATGGATAGTGATTCTCTAGGAGTTTGACTTGGAATTCAAACATGCCGAGTCAAAGAAATCTTTGGTTTTCGTCAAATTGATATGTGACCTTCCCTCCACTGAGACAAAAAATGTGGCAAAGGATTCCTTACCTGATGAATCCCTTTTTCTAATCAGTTCTGATGACATATGGTATGAAGATATCATTATCTATCTCCAGACTCAAACTTTCTAGCCTAATCTATCTAGTACAGATTGTCACCGTATACGGTATCAAGTCCGTCAATACATCATCCTCAGTGATACCCATTACCGTTGTGTTATTGATTCTATATTTCAACGATGTCTCACCTACGATGAAGCTGAGAAAGCTTTGAATGACTGTCACTCCGGAGCATGTGGCGGTCATATGTCTGGGTATTCTAGTGCCAAAAATATCTTATAAGCGGGTTATTTATAGCCTTATTTGTTTAAGGAATGTATTATTGCTGTCCACAAATGTCATGCTTGCCAAACTTACAATAACAAGATAATATCTCAAACTGATCCCTTACATCCTGTAGTTTCCATTGGTCTATTCACCAAATGGGGCATTGAATTCATGACATGTAACCCTCACTTGGCTGGGGGGCATGGATACATCATTGTAGTTGTGGATTATTTCACTAAATGGGCTGAGGCGATGTCTACATTTGATAACACCGGGAAAACTATAGCATTGTTCATATTCAATCATATCATCATTCGGTTTGGTGTCCCTCAAGCCATCGTTACTGATCATGGTAGTCATTTTCAAAATTTTAGGATGTCTGAACTTACTGAAAAGTTGGGTCTTCGCCATGAAAACTCAACCCCCTATTATCCAGAGGCCAATGACCAGGTTGAAGCAATTAACAAAATTATCACTGCAATGCTTCGACGAATGATAGGGATTCCTAAGACAAGTTGTCACACGATGTTGTTCTCATCATTATGGGCCTATCAAACATATGTTAATTCTACCATGAGATTCACACCATTCCAGCTAGTTTATGGTATCAAATTTATTTTGTCGATTGAATGTGAAATATCGTCTTTGAAACTAGTCGTTGAGCTTCTCCCTAACACCTCTGCTGAAGAGGAGCATCTTTTGTATTTGAGGAAACTAGACGAAACCCATCGTGATGTCACCTTAGTTATTGAAACTCAGAAGAAATGTGTCAAAGCCCAATATGACAAGCATGTCAAGCCACGTGTTTTTCCTGAAGGTAATCTAGTTCTTCTTTATGTGCAAGATCGTGATTTGCAAGGGGCCGATAAATTCGAGCCCAAGTGGTGGGGTCCTTACATTGTCAAACGAGTGTTGGAGAAGGGAGCTTATGAGCTGGTTGATTATGATGGAATCCCTTTGAGTGAACCCAGAAATGGGCTTTACTTAAATAAGTACTATGCTTAAGTCATTTTAGCATGAGTGCTTGTACTTTTAGTGTATCATACTCTTGTGTTCTTTTTCGTTGTTTGGTTTCGACTTTTAGCTGTTTACCTTGCATTGTGCTTGGTTTCCAGATGTTAGTGTCTTCACTACCCTACATTGGCTTCATTGATGGCGCTAGTCGCAACACTTAGAACTTAGCATCTGTTGCTTGGGCAATCTATGCACCTACAGATGAATTGATTAGTCTACATGGTGTTTGCCTTGGGCGTGCAACTAATAATATTGCAGAATACAGGGAAATCATCAAATTATTGATCGATGTTGTTTCACTTGGAATCCGTCATCTTATTGTATGACTCGATTCATAGTTAGTAGTCCTACAGTTGAGTAATGTTTACTCCATTTGAAGTCCTACATTGTTAAGGGTATATTTACGAATTCACCTCTTGGAACGTTATTTTGATTACATTGAATATCAACACATTCCTAGATGTATAAATACATTAACAGATGCATTGGCTAATTATGTGTTAGACAGACATTTGAGACATTTATAAATCCAATCACACTTTGTATATACAACAACTAAGTCGATAGAATCCTCATATATATATAACGATAAAAGTTTTACAAAAAGTGTTTATGTCCGAAGACCAAAATATCAAAAATGTGAAGCACATGGATTCATATACAATAGAGCATCAATGATGTTTCTTGATATAACATGCGACTGCCCGTGCTACTCTACAGAGTAGTCAACCGATGGAAGCAGACACGCCCACTGTGTGGCACTGATAATGCCTCAAGATATCGTCAATAGAGGCATCTGGGATGTTCATCGTGCACCCCTCTATATTTTTCTCTAGGGCATCGAAGTTGGAAACAACTACTCCTGCTATGTCAACTCTCTCCCCTCACCTCTAGATAGGGGATGAACCAGGAGGATGATAAGGTCCCACATCTACATCATCAAAGAGAATTTGATTAGTCATCGGATAAACAACATAAAAACCATTTTATATCATTAAAAATCACAAAAACATGATATAAACAAAATGTCCTTCTTACCTATGTCCCCCCATTGGGAACCCTCAGGAAGAGCCAAGTCCGGATCTCCTTGGAATTCTAGCCCGACATATGCATAGTCATCGACCATGAGCATATGAGTTCTCAACCAGTCAAAGAAGACATCATTATATCTAATGATGGGACCAACTGCATGTCATGCCATGAGGTCAACCCACCTCTTCATTCTCGGATCCTGTGGGGCAGGTATACCCCACTCTACCTATAAGCACAAAACTAGGACCCTCTCTAGGAAGAAGGATACCAAAATCGACCTGTATCCAAATGGTTTTAGCTCACCACTCATGCACTTGGTTAGTTGTTTTCTCATACTTTTGAGAACCCCTTCACACCAGTTGAAAACTTGGGTCTCCATACACTCCAATGCATACTAAAAATAGCTCTGAAGAGCCATATGGGGAGTTCCACTCCCTGCCATGCATGTGATGGTATAGAGGATGGTCCATAGGGGAAAATGTCATACATCTCTGATAGAAACTTTACCGCTATGCTTCTGAGTACCTGGCACACAATGAGCATTGATATAGTGGTTCATAGGATCACCACCACCCTTGCTACCTATAAGTGTGACTCGGGACCCACTGCAAGATAGCCTGGTCAAGAAGTAGATATTCTCGATATCTATCATAAGAGTGTGAGAACCCACATGGAATGTTTTCTCATTCACATCCCACATGTGAACTAGGTACTCAAGTAATCTCAGTTGGGCCCTCATACCCTGGATTTTGAATAATTTCAACAGTCCACACTGTCGGAGGGTCATTATCGTTCCTAGGTCATTCCCTAAAAACTAGTAGTCTTCCTCCTCATGCTCTCTCTCACGCCATTCCAAAAATTTTACCATGGAAAACCTACAATGGAACAATAAAGAGAGATTAGCATCTTTATCTTCTTCCCTGGAGATTTTTTATTGGCAAATTCATCTTAAAAAACTTTTTGAACTGTGCACGTCGCAGGGTTGGGCATCATTACAATGCGGAGTCATCGCAGGCTAGCTACAGGGTCTCCTGCGATGACCCTAGATCGTCCCAGGGACCGATATAGGGTGCTTGTGATGACCTCCGTGCATAGGTACCCTAAAAAACTTAACTCAAAAGTTTAATTTTAACCAATTAAAAACAAATTTTGATCCATGGAAAGTTGAAAGAGATGAAAATTACCTGTTCTGTGGAGACCGTTCATCGAATGATCAGTTGTGCCCTATGTAATCCACAGTGGAAAATCGAGGTAAATAGGGGGTTTTAGAGCAAGGTTTGGGTGAAATGAAAAATGGAATAGTGAAATGAAGTTTTTACCCATTTTTATTGAATTTTTCACTTTTTTCATTTGTATTTTTATATTATTTTATATTTTTTACTTAAACCCAGAAGTCCTAACAACTTTGCAAGTGTTGATTTTTTGCAAATGAAAATTCTAGGAGTGAAAATATTGGAACAAGGATTCGTTTTTTGGTATGTTTTTATACATTGTTCGCGTGTACATATCCTTTTAGGGTTTTTTAGGAAAAACTCTGAGCTTAGCTTATGTTCTGTCTCGTGCTCATTAATCAATGAGAATATAACCAAGTATAGTTTTATCACTTTTTCGGACTCATAATGGTAACACAGAAAATAAATCTTATGGAGTATCCTTTAAGCTCTTTTCATGCTCCATAAAACCGAAAAGATTATCGAGCGACCTTGTTATTTTCACGCTCGTAAAAGTATTTGAAGAAAACATTTGATGAGCGATAGGTTATCACTTTTTCGGTCTCATCAAATTAATTTACGAAAAAGGAACCGATGGATTTTTCTTTAAGTGTTTTCCAGACTCTCTAAACATGAAAAGACCAAGAGTTTTCTCTCTTTGGACTTGTTAAACAAGCAGCGAAAGACCCATATGGGACCGAACCACTCCTTCTTAGGGTTTGTTAAACACACTCTAAGGGACTCGTCCGAAGGATGAGCTTACATCAACAAGCATATGTTATCCTCCTCAAGCTTGCGTAAAAATAAAGAGATACTCCCCAGAAATGGTGGGAGGAAATTGGGAAAGAAATATGTCTTTGTATTTGTGTTAATTGCAGTAATAGTCTCTCTTGAACATGACACCCCCCTTCATCATTGTATCCAGGTTGGGAAATCCATTTGTCTCTCGCTTGAACATCCGCATGTCCATATGTCGGATCCTCCTTGATTCAATGTTTCCAAGACTATTTTCGTGTCGTTCATATGTTCAAGAGAAGTCCAACCTAAACAAGCCTTCTATTGAGTTGACCATCTGCAGTTATAAATTTTCTACCATGTCAGCCTTCCCTGAGTCAGCTTCAAATCACTTTGTTCTCTGATCCACTTCAAATATGTTACTTATTTCGTGTCATTGATGGGGGATACATTAAGGCCCTCCTGTTACGAGTCTTTTCCTGCCAACTTCAAATCATTATCCAAGAACAAGACTTAGAAATCATTTAGTACCTTAGATCTTGCATGCCTCATTGGATATTTTACAAGAATATTTAGAGGATCTTGCGACAATGTCAGTATCAAGAATTCAGGTTAGTTTATTGAAGAACCCTTATCAATAACTTGAATGGATTTTCACTAAAAATACTGGTCAAGAATCCATGACAACCATTCCTTGGTTGGCCCTATATCTTATATTTTACAATTCATGAAAAAACTTGTCTTTGATTGGGGAATCATCTATGTTGAAATTTCTTCACAACTTTCGAATTTCAAGAAAGAAAATAAGTTCTATATGGATTCTTAATTAATATTTTCTATTAATTATTGCCACGTCTTCAAGGGTTTGACTATCGGGAAAAGGGTAGATTGCAAAATTAATTCAGTAACTATGTGGTACCAGGCTCTATGGAGAAAAAAAGCTACTTATTACATTTATGAAGTATCCAATGAATTCATGATTGTTTTCCAGAAAATTCTTTTTGGAGAAAATACAACTAGACTGTCATTAGAAGCAATGACCTTTCTGAACAAAACGAGGACTATAGAAAAATGGAAAATTATAATGTGATTAGAATTTTCCGTTTTTGTGAAACTCCTTTCTTTCTTCCTTATTACATTTCAGACAAAATATTCATCATTGAAGTTGCTAGGCAATACAGATTTTGGTTGCACTTTTTTAATGAGAAAAGAAAGAGGTAATTTATGCCATTACCATGGAAAATCAGAGAGATCATATTAAGAGGTATTAGAAAATTGATGAATAGTTGACTCACCTTAATCAGTTCAATATGAAGTATGCAGAAAAAATCACGGCTTCGACCCAAGTCATATCTTTCTTGATCGTATGACATCAGTTGGATTCAACAACGCATTTGCTAATACACTTATGTTTGAAGAAGAAGAAGGTAGTACCCATGATGTTCCAATGAAATCTATTGATGATATTGAAACCATGGTAAGCTTCACAGCACAATATAAACAAAGAGGCAAAGGTTCAAATGAAAAATAGTCTCGAAGCAACAACATCGTAGTAGAAAAAAGGTTTCAAACAGTAATTCGGGTGGTTGGGGTGATAAAAACACCTCCACAAGGAAAAAATTTAAATCCCCATATATCTGAAAATGATATATCTCTTGAGGACATGGACCTGGAGGTTGATATTGAAAATATTCATTTCCCTGATGAAGAACTGAGGTTGCAAGAAAGTCAACAAGTTGCAGCTGAACTCTCTACAAAAGAAGAAGACCTTTCAGAAGAAGAGTCATTTGCCATACAAAATGCTTTATTTGACAAAAAATATAGAAAGTTAATATTTGAAGGGTTTGACCCGAAAAATAAAAGGGGAAATTATCATTGTGAGTATGATCTCAACAAATTACTTCCATCTAGAATTGCTAAGATACACAATATAATAGGGGATGCTTTATATGTTTCAATTGATGATATGGAGGCACAAAATGAAAAACTAAAGAAAATAATTAAAGAGTTGGAATACACTTTGATGCCCTCTCCTATCCTTGCAATTCCACTCACTACTTTCCAACCTGCAATACCAGATTTAAAATTGAATGGAACATCAATCTTGTTAGTCATTGTCAGAAATGTTTTTGAAGAAAACATTAAAAAGAGAATGTCTCTTATTATGGAATCATGGGATGTTGGAAGTGACATCATTTCTTTTGGATCTAAATTAAATACTTTTAAATATTTCCTCCAAAGTGACTATGAACATGAAGAAGGGTTTTATAAATATTAGTCACTACATTTACTTTCAAGGTTTCAAATATGACAAAAATGAAATGAAAATAAGAAGATGTGCCTTATCCTACTCGGATAAAACAACTAAAGGCTTGCTGGATTAAGAAGATAAAGATTCTAAAAGATATTTTGGAAGAATGTGATGTTGTGGTTACTAAAAAGGAGGGATTGTAAAAAAGATTAATTGAAATAGACTTAGTTGGAATGACAAGATAAGTACACGACCCTAAGTTAATTCTAAATTATATATTTATGACAAGAGAGCGATTTTAGGAAGAAGTGGAAATATTGAAGGGTCTGTCAGCTGAAAATTTTAATAGTGGCATTGAATATAATGAAAATGAAGTTGAAATGGTTGGTGAACTATGCAAACAAAAATGAAGATATTGAAGATGTTCTCCGCCAACTCTTATTTGACTTAAGAGACTTGGAGAGCATCCTATTTGGTATGAATATTAGACATGAAATAAATGTAACCCCAATGAAAGATTATATAGAAGAGTGGTTAAAGAAATCCTTAATCGAGATTAAGGATGAAAATTAAGAGGGGGAAGTTAGTACCATCCATGGAACCATCATCAAAGAAAATATAAGGGAATCAACATCACATAAATAAGCCATGATAATCCATCACAGTAAGTCTACATTCATCACATCCTCTTCTTCCCTTTCAGAATTCATCTAGTTATATTTTGTCTTTATTGAGAAGAATATAACCGAATTATGATTGCATCATTTATCTTCTTTTCAGGTCATATTGCTCATATATTGTTCCATCCTTACTCATTCTTCTCTCATCTTTTCATGTACATATATTTTGGCCCACAAGAGCCCCAATCCCAATCCATCTATGGACAAATGCCTTTAATTTTCTAAGAATCTAAAAGACCATATTATTTTTTGAGAAAATCCCATAGAACTGTTTCAAGGTTAATTTTAATTCTATCATGTAACTTTGAGCTCTTGAGTATGAGATATTTAAAATTAACTTATCAAATTCTATTTTTTATTTTAACGAAAATACTCTAAAGGTCTCTTATTTGTGGGCCACATGTTCTTTTTCCTTTGAGTGTGATAAAAAATATATTAAAAAAAAAAAGTGATGGATGTGAGGATCATTTGATTATATTCTATAATTTGTTATTTATTTTATTTTTTTGCAATTGTTGTGAACAAATATTCTTGTTCCATTTCACAGGAATCCTTAGTGTGTATATTTTTGTCATGTTCTCATATTTCAATTCCTCGGTTTTGTAGTAGAAGGGACTCACGTGGATATTAGTGGAGAAATATGAGTGAAAAGGGGGTCATTTAATGTCACTTAGTTAGGAGATATTATATTATTAAAGTGACATTAGGGAAAGTAAAGTAACTTTCGATTAATAAGTTAATTAATTATTATTAAAGTGACTTTTAATCCTAAAGTGAAAATTGGAGGGAAAATAAGGGTTACATTTGATTTGGTCAACAAGGGGAAATATCAAGAAGGATTGATGGAGTCCAAAAGGTGAAGTTCTAGAAGGCATGGAGGAAGGATCTAGAAGGGGTTGGAAAAGTATAAAACAAGGGTAACCCCTCACTTCTCATTATTATGATTTGATATCTTATTGAGTGCTCTTGTAGATAGCATTTTCATAGGGATTTTAGGAAAAACCTTTCCACTATTGGTTTGGTTTCGGTGGTGCAATATCCACCTTAACTAGACAAGAGGGGAATTCATCTAGGATTTCCATTGGAGCTAGATAAGAAGGAGGAGGATCCATACAGGGTCTTCATTGGAGATTCACTTGGGAGTTTGGCATACTATTAGAGGTATATCGAAGTGTGCAAGAGGGTTACATAGTTTCCTGGAAAAGGCTAAGCCTATACATCCATGTATTTTGAAGGGTTTCAAAGAATCGGGTCGAAGGAACCCTCGTGGGTCGAGTAGCAAGTGTCCCGTGAGGCCATCATTTTTTTCCCAAATTTTTCATGTGAGGAATCGTTGGATATCTAACTTTGTCAAGCAAGGATCCCTGCAGTATCAAAGAGATCCACCAGGTATGGGTAGTCGATTGGCTGTATGGCTGAGCAGAGGCATCAAGGAAGAATATCATAGAAGTGTTGCAGATTTGGGAGGGTTTCCAGCCATCTTCTGGTTTGTAATATAGAAACATCATATTCAATAGAGACATTGGCACCATTATTCCAATTTTTTATTGTTATGCGTGTTCTTAGGAGGTTGTTCCATCTACATATCAACCATTAGTTATTATCGTGAGACTATATTTATTGTCGTTCACCACTCATAATAAAATGCCATCATTGTCTCTTATTTCTTATGCTTATGTGGTATGTAATGTGTTTGATGAAATTTTTGTTGGAGAAACACTTGCAAACTATTAATGAATATATAAAACATATGAATACAAAGCGTTTCACAGAATTGCCCAACTAGAAACAATATTTTGGACAACAAACCTTTATTTCCCTAACATATTTACATTGGGGATATTACAATGGTATCAGAGTTGGTAATGTTTTCATCTTGTGTGGATAAGAAAAGATGAAGACCAATAAGGAATCCATAGAAAAATATTAGAAGAAACTAACATCATTTTTAAAGTACCTAGTATTGTGTTCATTAAATGCAAAGCACATAGCCTACTGCGACGAGTATGAGAAGTTTAGTGAGGAGATCCAATATTCTATGTCAATAGAGGATTATGTCGACATCAAGAGTGGGAATGAGCCTGTAGATCGACTAAGACCTCTTTGAAATGGACTGAGTAGAAATCAAAAGGAAATGAGACTAAAAAACAAGTGGAGGAGCATGCATCTATCCATTAGGAGAATGTGTGCATAGAGGAAGACCAAATAGTAGCCTATGAGACATCATTAGAATTAACTGATGAGACCAGGGAAACTAGCGTGTTGGATGGGTATACCTTTGATGAATCATCATAAGATGAGGATGCAACAACTAATGATGACCCTATGTTCCAACCAGCCAACGTTGGGGATCCAACATCTTTCACTATGCATGATACTTATAATTAAGGTAGTTCAAGTAGGATAGCACCTACGCATGATGAGGATTCAACACCATATCTCATTTATGATGTGATGATGAGGAGGACATGATTTCACCTCGACAGGGTTTGGAGGACCAATTATTGGTCAAGGAGGAGCAGATTGTACAAGTGTTGAGAAGCGTAGATGGTACTCATAAATTTATTGAAGATCTTATGTTGAAATCTCATATGGAGGAGAGACAAAAAGGAGTTGCAGATGGGATCACTAGTTCTCCATTACGCATCATCAAAGAAGCACTAGAATAGATTAAATCTGATCACTTGCAGTTTTTCATGGATAGGGACCATGCCCTTAAGTTTGTTGAAGACAAGGAAAAGGAGATTGATGAGATTTGTCACTAGCTTATTATGGCACACTCCTCATCGTTGACAGCAACAAAGACTTCATCATCTTTGGTGGAAGTGGCACAGGAGAGCATGAGTGTGTAACATCCCCATTATAATCCACAGTTTGATTAATGATTATGTACATATAATACATGGCTATGTCCAAGCAATGTAATAGGAAAATTGTATTTCAATGTTTTAATAATAAAATGTGATGCCAGCTACTAAGGGGACAATAAAAATAGATGGGGGTTGAATTAACCCAGAAGAGAGGGGAGTGTTTAGGATAATGGCCAAGAGGGGTCCAAAGGGGGGATTACCCATGTTTATGGATTTAACCTATTTTCCTAAATCTGCTATTGTATATGAACCTTCCCATTTCTATTTGAGTGTTTCCAAAGCCAATTATTGAATACATGTAAGAGGGTGGGTGTGAGTGGTCACATACTAAATTTATTGGGCACATGGGGGTTGATTTCAATCAATTTGGGGACGAGTGTGAGTAAAGAAAGGCAAGAAAAAGAGAGGAATTTTGTATGGGTTGAGATAGAAGTAATAGTAGCTCGAATAGTTTGGACAAGAAGTCAAGTTTGTGCATGGAAGGGGGGCATAGAGAAGAAAAGAGAGATTGTAGTTGGTGTGGTCATAGGAGGGAGAATTCTGGTGCATAATTGGAGCAAAATGGACCTAGAGAACTTAAGATCCTAGTTCTCAAGCCGGAAGAGTGAACTCTTGTGTGAGTCTCACTGAAAATGCAAGTGGTAGTTGTTGGTTTTCTCGTAGTTTTCCTAGTAGAAATTTCCCTTGAATTCCTAGATGAGAGATTCCTAGCTACATGTGCCAGAGAGACCCTGATAAATGAATTGCACATTACTTGGGTTATCCCTGATAAATAGATGGTACATCCCTTGGGTTAACCCTGATAAACTGATGGTTCATCCCTAATAAATGGATGGCACATCCCTTGGGTTATCCTTGATAAATGAATGGTTCATTCCTTGGGTTGGGCAGGTCAAGAGGAAGAGAGTTGGTGGAAAAGTCAGGATAGTTGTAGGAAAACATCAGTTGGGTTGAGAGATTTATGAGTTGTGAGTGGACTTTGAGATACCAACCTATTTTGTGGATTGCTAGCCTAATATTGGGGGTGACTGGTTGTTGAGATTTGGAATAGTCAGTCTATGGTTTGGTGGAATGTCCATCCCAAGCAGTTGGTTGCACGATTCTTGTTTAAGATAAATGTTTAATCTTGTATTGAGTTATTTACATGTGTTATTATTGTGCATGAACTCTGTGTGAATGAGAATGAATTATATGTTGTTGTAATGAACAATTTAGTTGTATCTCCTATTGATTATTAGCATGCTTTAGATGCATATGTTTTATGGTTATTGATGTAGCTAAATATTTTGTAAATTGTAGTAGGTTATGGGAAAATGAATAACAAAAAAGAATGGCTTTAATTAGTAGAAGTTTTGTGTTATGTGTATTCCACACATATTGTTGCCTAGATGGAGGTTAGGTACATTACTAAAATGGTATCAGAGCTGATAAATAGAAAGTTTTAGCTGACGTGACCCAACCATGGTGGTTGGGTATGTTACAAAGTGGTATTAGAGGCCAGTTTTCAACACTGAGCCTCAATGGGCCAATTAGTGGAACACATAACTGAAAATTATAGACTATGCAGGGAAATTGTTTGGCGTAATGCTGAAAAAAGGATGTCTAAAATTCGTTGTTGAAATTATGACAGTAAGAGTGAGAGAAATTTCATGGGTAATGTGACGAATTGAACCCCTTTGGAAATTTCAAAAATAGGAAAATCAGAAAATTTTGGGTATTTTTCAGTATGATGACATCGTCATGGCATGGATTCCATGTGTTAGTCGAAGTGATAGAAAAAATATGTATGCTTACACAGTGGAAGGTACACGTTGGACATGATTACAATTGGCAGGTGATGTGGAGCCATGTGGCAGACCAACTGTCAGTCCCACGAGATTGCGGTAATATCTTGGAAATTTGTTTAAGATTCTGTGAGTCTGTAAGTCCATGAATCAACGAGTTCGCAAAGGTAAAAACGACTAAGTGTTGGACTTATTATGAGTCCATGAGTCTATGATTTTGCGAGTCCACGAGTCCACAAATTTAGAAAAATGGATAAGTGTTGGGACTTATTATGAGTCCGTGAGTCCATGAGTCTGTGATTCTATGAGTCTGCAAAGGTAAAAACAACTAAGTGTTGGACTTATTATGAGTCTGTGAGTTCGTGATTATGAAAATTTATAAAAATGGCTAAGTGTTGGGACTTATTATGAGTTTGTGAGTCTATGATTCTGCGAGTCTGCAAAGGTAAAAACGGCTAAGTGTTGGACTTATTATGAGTCTGTGAGTCTGCGAGTGCGCGTGTCTGCAAAGTTAGAAAAATGGCTAAGTGTTGGGACTTATTATGAGTTTATGATTCCATGAGTCCACGAGTTCACAAAGGTAAAAAAAACTAAGTGTTGTACTTATTATGAGCCCGTGAGTCCGTGAGTCCACGAGTGCACAAAGTTGGAAAAATGGCTAAGTGTTGGACTTATTATGCGTGTGTGAGTCTGTGAGTCCGCAAGTTTGTAAAGTTAGAAAATAATCTAACTGTTGATACTTTTCAGACGGACTTATGAAAGGAATAATTATTCTTTCGTGAGTCCATGAGTCCATGAGTCTGGAAAGAAGTGCAAGAATGGTTATGTGTTGAGACTTTTCAAACGAACTTATGAAAGGAAGAATGATGCTTTAGCGAGTCTACAAGTCTGCGAGTCCATGAGTCCATGAGTCTAAATAGATGGAAAGATTATCTAACTGTTAAAAAAATTTGGGCAAACTCATGAAAGAAATAATTCTAATACATTATGGGAACACGATTGTATGTAATTTCATGGATCTTGTTAATTATTTTAGCCTAAAATATTTTGTTGGCTGCAAAGTTTGCAGAATTAGAGGTACAAAAAGAAACTTAGTTATTATATGAGAACTAAAGTCATGTAAGATGCTCAAGGGTCTTACATCCACGGGGAAGAGTTCAGAGGTCTGCATATCATCATGGGGAACGCTGAGATAGAGTCAAATGGAAGAAGATATAGGAAAGAGCATGTCACTATGAGAAGTCTGCATAGGGAAGTGAAAATATATAGGGTTAATAATGAAAGGATTATGAAGGGTCAGGAAAAGATACTTCAGAGCTTGAACATGTTGCATAAACAAGCTAACAAATAATCTGTCACTAAGCAAGAAGCTAGTGTTAGACGAGTATCAACAACTAGATCCCACAACAAAAGGGATGATCATGAAAATGATAGGTAGTCAAGAAGCATGAGCAGGCTCGATCATTCTCCAAGGAAGTCCACTAGAAGAACTCATGTAAGTTCAGGACCAGGAAGCATCCCAAGTGTGTCTCATGTTCGAAGGCCAAGAAAAAGGCATGAGGTAGACATATTGCAATGTTCACATCCCACATGTGAACTAGGTACTCGAGTAATCTCAATTGGGCCCTCATACCCTGGATTTTGAATAATTTCAACAGTCCACACTACCGGAGGACCATTACCATTCCTGGGTCATTCCCGACAAAGTAGTCTTCCTCCTCGTGCTCTCTCTCGCACCATTCCAACTTTTTTACCATTCATCTTAAAAAACTTTTTGAACTGCGCACGTCGCAGGGTTGTGCATCAATACAGTGTGGAGTCATCGTAGGCTAGCTACAAGGTCTCCTATGACGACCTTAGATCGTCGCAGGGCCCGATATAGGGTGCCTGCGATGACCTCCACGCATAGGTACCCTCAAAAACTTAACTCAAATGTTTAGTTTTAACCAATGAAACACAAATTTTTATCCATGGAAAGTTGAAAGAGATGAAAATTACCTGTTATATGGAGACTGTTCGTCGAGTGATCAGTAGTGCCCTATGAAATATGCAGTGGAAAATTGAGGTAAATAAGGGGTTTTAGACCAAGGTTTGGGTGAAATGACAAATGGAATAGTGAAATGAAGTTTTTACCCATTTTTATTGAATTTTTCACTTTTTTCATTTGTATTTTTATATTATTTTATATATTTTACTTAAACCCTAAAGTCCTAATGACTTTGCAAGTGCTGATTTTTTTCAGATGAAAATTCTAGGAGTGAAAACATTGGAACAAGGATTCATTTTTTGGTATGTTTTTATACATTTTTCGCATGTACATATTCATTTAGGGTTTTTCAGGAAAAACTATGATCTTCGCTTCTATTCTTTCTCGTGCTCGTTAATCAAGGAGAATCTAACTGAGTATATTTTTATCACTTTTTTGGACTCGTAATGGTAACATGGAAAACAAAGCCTATGGAGTATCCTTTAAGCTCTTTTCATGCTCCATAAAACCGAAAAGATTGTCGAACGACCTTGTTCTTTTCACGCTCGTAAACATATTTGAAGAAAACATTTTATGAGCGGTAGGTTATCACTTTTTCAGTCTCATCAAATTAATTTATGAAAAAACAACTGATGGAGTTTTCTTTAAGTGTTTTTCAGACTCTCTAAAAATGAAAAACCCCTGATTTTTCTCTCTTTGGACTCGTTAAACAAGCATCGAAAGAACCATATGGGACCAAATCACTCCTTCTTAGGTTTCATTAAACATACTCTGAGGGACTTGTTCGAAGGATGAGCTTACATCAACAAGCATATGTTATCCTCCTGAAGCTTGCGTAAAAATAAAGAGGTACTCGCCAAAAATGGTGGGGGAAGATTGGGAAAGAAATGTGTCTTTGTATTTTTGTTAATGGCAGTAATAGTCTCTCTTGAACATGACAACCCCCTTCGTCATTGTATCTAGGTTGGGAAATCCACTTGTCTCTCATTTGACCATCTGCATGTCCATATGTCAGGTCCTCCTTGATTCAATGTTTCCAAGACTATTGTCATGTCGTTCATATGTTCAAAAGAAGTCCAACCTAAACAAGCCTTCTATTGAGTTGGCCATCTGGATTTATAAATTTTCTACCATGTTGGCCTTCCCTGAGTCAGTTTCAAATCACTTTTTGCTTTGATCCACTTCAAATATGTTACTTATTTCATGTCATTGATGGGGGATACATTAAGGCCCTCCTGTGATGAGTCTTTTCCTATCGAATTCAAATCATTATCCAGGAACAAGACTTAGAAATTATTTAGTACCTTAGATCTTGCATGCCTCAATGGCAGGTCTCTTCACTTTCAACAGTGGATTACATCATTGACCCCTGATTGGGAGATTCCATCTAGTGTTCGACTTCAACTCATTTATTCACATTCATTGGATTGTAGTAGGGTACCTTGGGAGTCATTGACATCAATGGTGATTTCCCTTGCACTTGTTAACAGTTCTCATCATTGACAGGTAATCAAGTGGTTTCTACCATGTTCAACTTCAGCACCTGTAATCACATGGCTAGATTCATACTTAAGAACGATGGAAATGAGGACCCCGAATCACACCATTATGATCCAGGTTGCGACGGGGTGTTCATGATTTATATTGACACATAGATCCATTGTGTATGTCTCATGGCTATGTTCGAATTTGAGTCATTTTAGAACATAGATCCACAGTGTATTCCTGGTGGCTATGCTGATTCACAATGACATGGATCCACAGTGTATATTTAGTGGCCATGACTCACTTGACATTTTGTAATCTGGGTATGGGAATGCCTATCTCAGACGATGGTATATTATTATGTTGATGCTTGATTGTTTGCAGGTTCCCAATCGGTGTGTTCCTTATTTTCAACACACACATTCTAAAAATTATTTCAGCTGTCATGATTCCCAACTTCATACTTTGGGGGGAATTCTATTACACATTATTTTGGTCACCCCAGTGATCTACTGATAACATGTGTTCATGTTCCCATGAAAAGATAAAAAGAGCCTTTCTCCATGAGGAAAGTAACTGGCTTTCTCTTCTAAAAACCCCTATTAAGGAAGGTCTTTGCAGGCTGCACTATACATAGGGTGCAATGATGCCTGATCGTCTCCCTTTTCTATAAATATGGGATGCGATGTCTTCCCAGGCTGCTCTATAACTAGGGCGTGACAATGTCAAAATACTAAGAAAAGGTCAAGTTTCACAAAAGTTCTAGAATGGGATCTTCTAGAAGATGAGGTGGCATTTGTATGGTTGGGATATTACTCTCTACTCTGATTTGGTGGCATCATCCTAATCTCTTCAACCATCTCTCTTTCCCCTATATAAAGAGGGATTTCTCATGGAAAAGGATAAGGTTAATGAAGGTTGAATAGGCTAAGAATTGGATGAGGAGTTCTACTTCAATTCATACTTGAGGGCTTCATTTCAGTTCATCAAGTCATTTTAGATCTTATTCATTAAAGGTTGGAGAAAAGGGTCATCGAGGGGGGACCTTGCGACATCAGGGCTTTGGTTGTAATCTCCACTTTCATTTTAATATGATGCAACAATATGTTTCTTTCTCATAAAACTTGTTTTGTTTTATTGTATGATTCCTTGATCACATACATAGGTTCTGGTTTAGTATATTATATTGCTTTCACTTTCATTGGCTTGTGTTCCCTTGCAGTTTCAATATCACAGGAGCATCGGCGTGGAGCTAGGATGACAACGGAAAGAGAAAGCAATATTTAAATGGTATGTTTCCCATCTCTTGTTAAATAGTAAACGCAATGGTTAGATCTTAGGGAAAGTGTCATATTTTGTTCTGTTTTGTTCTATATCTAGGTGGATCTAGGAAGATCTATTTATGTCTTCATTTACCGATAAGCCCCACGACAATATCCTACCATTACCTTTAAAGGAGAAGGAGCAAGGAACTTTCTCAAGAATAAAAATAATGGATTGGATCTTTTCCAAGAATATTTAGAGGATCTTGCGACAATGTCAGTTGATATATCAAGAATTCAGGTTAGTTTATTGAAGAACCCTTATCGATAAATTGCATGGATTTTCACTAGAAATACTAGTCAAGAATCCATGACAACCATTCCTTGGTTGGCCCTATATCTTATATTTTACAATTCATGAAAAACTTGTCTTTGATTTGGGAATCATCTATGTTGAAACTTCTTCATAACTTTCGAATTTCAAGAAAGAAAAGAAGTTCTATATGGCTTTTTTCTTAATATTTTCTATTAATTATTTCCATGTATTTAAGGGTTTGACTATCGGGAAAAGGTTAGATTGAAAAATTGATTCTGTAACTATGTGGTATTAGGCTCTATGGAGAAAAAAAGCTACTTATTACATTTATGAAGTATACAATGAATTCATGATTGTTTTCCATAAAATTATTTTTGGATAAAATACAACCAAACTGTCATTAGAAGCAACAACCTTTCTGAACAAAAGGAGGACTATAGAAAAATGGAAAATTATAATGTGATCAGAATTTTTCATTTCTGTGAAACTCCTTTCTTTCTATTATGTTTCAGACAAAATATTCATCATTGAAGTTGCTAGGCAATACATTTTTTTATTGCACTTTTTCAATGAGAAAAGAAAGAGGTAATTTATGCCATTTCCATGGAAAATCGGAGAGATAATATTAAGAGATATTAGAAAATTGATGAATACTCAACTGACCTTAATCAGTTCAATATGAAGTATGCAGAAAAAATCAGGGGCTTTGACCCAAGTCATATCTTTCTTGATCGTATGACATCAATAGGATTCAAAAATGTGTTTGCTAATACACTTATGTTTGAAGAAGAAGAAGGTAGTACCCATGATGTTCCATTGTAATCTATTGATGATATTGAAACCATGGTAAGCTTGACATTCCAATATAAACAAAGAGGCAAAGGTTCAAATGAAAAAGGTACTCAATCTTCTGTAAATTTACAAAAAAACATTCTACCCAAAAATAGTCTTAAGCAACAACATCGTAGTATAAAAAGGTTTCAAAGAGTGATTCGGGTGGTGGGGGTGATAAAATACCTCCACAAGGAAAAATTTAAAATCCCCATAAGCTCCAAGTAAAGAGGAAAAAACCAATTCTCAACGAGAAGAAGTAGAGAAACCTATATCTGAAAATGATATATCTCTTGAGGACATGGAACTGGAGGTTGATATTGCAAATATTCATTTCCCTGATGAAGAACTGAGGTTGCAGGAAAGTCAACAAGTTTCAACTGAACTCTCTACACAAGAAGAAGAGTCATTTGCCATACAAAATGCTTTATTTGACAAAAAATCTAGAAAGTTAATATTTGAAGGGTTTGACCCGAAAAATAAAAAGGGAAAATATCATTGTGAGTATGATCTCAACAAATTACTTCCATCTAGAATTGCTAAGATACACAAGATAATAGGGGATGCTTTAGATGTTTCAATTGATGATATGGAGGTAAAAAATGCAAAACTAAAGAAAAGAATTAAAGAGTTGGAATACACTTTGATGCCCTCTCTTATATTTGCAATTCCACTGACTACTTTGCAACCGACAATACTAGATTTAAAATTGAAAGGAACATCAATCTTATTAGTTGTTGTCAGAAATTTTGTTGAATAAAACATTAAAAAGAGAATGTCTCTTATTATGGAAGCATGGAATGTTGGAAGTGACATCATTTCTTTTTGCTCTAAATTAAATACTTTTAAATATTTCCTCCAAAGTGACTATGAACATGAAGAAGGGTTTTATAAATATGTAGTCACTACATTTACTTTCAAGGTTTCAAATATGACTGAAATGAAAACAAAATAAGAAGATGTGCCTTATCCTGCTCGGATAAAACAACTAAAGGCATGCTAGATTAAGAAGATAAATATTCTAAAAGATATTTTGGAAGAACGTGATTTTGTGGTTATTAAAAGGGAGGGATTGTACAAAAGATTAATTTAAATAGACTTAGTTGGAATGACAAGATAAGTAAAGGACCCTAAATTAATTCTAAATTATATATTTATGACAAGAGAGTGATTTTAGGAAGAAGTGGAAATATTGAAGGGTTTGTCAGCCGGAAAATTGAATAGTGTCATTGGATATAATGAAAATGAAGTTGAAATGGTTGGTGAACTATGCAAACAAAAATTAAGATATTGAGTATGTTCTTCGCCAACTCTTATTTGACTTAAGAGACTTGGAGAGCATACTATTTGGTATAAAAATTAGACATGAAATAAATGTAACCCCAATGAAAAATTATATAGAAGAGTGGTTAAAGAAATCCTTAATCAAGATTACAAACGAAAATCAAGAGGGAGAAGTTAGTACCATCCACGGAACCATCATCAAAGAAAATATAAGGGCATCAACATCACATAAATGAGCCATGATATTCCATGAAAGTAAGTCTACGTTGATCACATCCTCTTCTTCCCTTTCAGAATTCATCCAATTATATTTTGTCTTTCTTGAGAAGAATATAACTGAATTGTGATTGCATCCTTTATCTTCTTTTCAGGTCCTATTGTTCATATCTTGTTCCATCCTTACTCATTCTTCTCTCATCTTTTCATGTACATATATTTTGTTCCACAAGAGCCCCAATCCCAATACATCTATGGATAAATGCCTTTAATTTTCTAAGACTCTAAAAGACCATATTATTTTTTGAGAAAATCCCATAGAATTGTTTCAGGGTTAATTTTAATTATATCATGTAACTTTGAGCTCTTGAGTATGAGATATTTAAAATTAACTTAGCAATTCTATTTTTTATTTTAACGGAAATACTCTTTTAAAGGTCTCTTATTTGTGGGCCACATGTTCATTTTCCTTTGAATGTGATCAAAAATATATTTTAAAAAAGAATTGTGATGGATGCAAGGATCATTTGATTATATTCTATAATCTGTTATTTATTTTATTTTTCTGCAATTATTGTGAACAAATTTTCTTGTTCCAATTCATAGGAATCCTTAGTGTGTATATTTTTGTCATGTCCCCATATTTTAATTCCTCATTTTTGTAGTAGAAGGGACTCACGTGGCTTGTCAGTGGAGAAATATGAGTGACAAGGGGGTCATTTAATGTCACTTATTTAGGAGATATTATATTATTAAAGTAACATTAGAGAAAGTAAAGTAACTTTCGATTAATATGTTACTTAATTATTATTAAAGTGACTTTTAATCCTAAAGTGAAAATTGGATGGAAAATAAGGGTTACATTTGATTTGGTCAAAAAGGGGAAATATCAAGGAGGCTTGATGGAGTCCAAAAGGTGAAGTTCTAGAAGGCATGGAGGAAGGATCTAGAAGGGGTTGGAAAACTATAAAGCGAGGGTAACCCCTCACTTCTTATTATTACAATTTGATATCTTATTGAGTGCTCTTGTAGATAACATTTTCATAGGGATTTTAGGAAAAACCCTTCCACTATTGGTTTTTTTTTTGGTGGTGCAATATCCACCCTAACTAGACAAGAGGGGAATTCATCTAGGATTTCCATTGGAGCTAGACAAGAAGGAGGATCATCCATACAGAGTCTTCATTGGAGATTCACTTGGGAGTTTGGCCTACTATTAGAGGTATATCAAAGTGCGGAAGAGGGTTACATAGTTTCCTAGAAACAACTGAGCCTAGACATCTGTGGATTTTGAAGGGTTTCAGAGAACCGGGTCAAAGGCACCCCCGCAGGTCAAGTAGCAGGTGTCCCACGAGGCCCTCATTTTTTTCCCAACTTTGTCATGTGAGGCATCGTTGGATGTCTAACTTTGTCAAGCAAGGATCTCTACAGTATCACAGAGATGCACCAGGTATGGGCAGTCAATTGGTTGTACGGCTGAGTAGAGGCGTCAAGGAGGAAGATCATAGAAGTGTTGCATATTTGGGAGGGTTTCCAGCCATGTTCAGGTTTGTAATATAGAAACATCATTTCAATAGAGACATTGGCACCATTATACCAATTTTTGATTGTTATGTGTGTTCTTAGGAGCTTGTTCCATCTACATATCAACCATTAGTTATTATCGTGAGAGTATATTGTATTGTTGTTCACCACTCATAATAAAATGTCATCATTGTCTCTTATTTCTTATTCTTATGTGGTCTGTAATGTGTTTGACGAAAATTTCGTTGGAGAAACACTAACAAACTGTTAATGAAGATATAAAACATATGAGTACAAAGCGTTTCACATAATTACTCAACTAGAAACAATATTTTGGACATCAAACCTTTATTTCCCAAACATACTTACATTGGGGATATTACAATGGTATCAGATCTGGTAATGTTTTCATCTTGTGTGGATAAGAAAATATGAAGACCAATAAGGAATCCATAGAAAAATATCAGAAGGAACTAACATCATTTTTAAAGTACCTAATATTGTGTTCGTTAAATGAAAAGCGCATAGCCTACTACGACGAGTATGAGAAGTTTAGTGAGGAGATCCAATATTCTATGTCAATAGAGGATTACATTGACATAAATAGTGGGAAGGAGCATAGAGATCAGACTAAGACCTATTTGAAAGCGACCGAGTAGAAATCAAAAGGAAATGATCTTGAAAAACAAGTGGAGGAGCATGCATCTACCCATTAGGAGAATCTGTGCATAGAGGAAGACCAAATAGTAGCCTATGAGACATCATTAGAATTAACTGATGAGATCGGGGAAACTAGTGTGTTGGATGGGTATACCTTTGATGAATCATCAGAAGATGAGGATGCAACAACTAATGATGACCCTATGTTCCAACCAGCCAACGTTGGGGATCCAACATCTTTCACTATGCATGATACTTATAATTAAGGTAGTTCAACCAGGATAACACCTAAGCTTGATGAGGATTCAACACCATATCTCATTTATGATGTGATGATGAGGAGGACATGATTGCACCTTGACACGGTTTGGATGACCAATTATTGGTCAAGGAAGAGAAGATTGTACAAATGTTGAGAAGGGAAAATGGTACTCATAAATTTATTGAAGATATTATGTTGAAATCTCATATGAAGGAGAGACAAAAAGGAGTTGCAGAAGGCATCACTAGTTCACAATTACGCATCATCAAAGAAGCACTAGAATAGATGAAATCTGATCACTTGCAGTTTTTCATGGATAGGGACCATGCTCTTAAGTTTGTTGAAGACAAGGAAAAGGAGATTGATGAGCTTTGTCACTAGCTTATTATGACACACTCCTCATCATTGACAGAAGAAAAGACTTCATCATCTTTGGTGGCAGTGACACAGGAGAGCATGAGTGTGTAACATCCCCATTATAATCTGCAGTTTGATTCATGCTTATGTAGATATAATATATGGCTACGCCCAAGAGATGTAAGGAAAATTGTATTTCAATGTTTTAATAATAAAATGTGATGTCAGCTGCTAAGGGGACAAGAAAAATAGATGGGGGTTGAATTAACCCACAAGAGAGGGGAGTGTCTAGAATAATGGCCAAGAGGGGTCCAAGGGGGGGATTACCCATGTTTATGGATTTAACTCATTTTCCTAAATCTTATATTGTATTTGAACCTTCCCATTTCTGATTGAGTGTTTCCAAAGCCAATCATTGAATACATGTAAGAGGGTGGGTGTGAGTGGTCACATCCTGAAGTTATTGGGCACATGGGGGTTGATTACAATCGTCTTGGGGAAGAGTGTGAGTCGAGAAAGGCAAGAAAAAGAGAGGAATTTTATATGGGTTGAGATAGAATTAATAGCAGTTTGAATAGTTTGGGAAAGAAGTCAAGTTTGTGCATGGAAGGGAGACAAAGGGAAGAAAAGAGAGCTTGTAGTTGGTGCGGCCATAGGAGGGAGAATTTTGGTGCATAATTGGAGCAAATTGGACCTAGAGAACTGAAGAGCCTGGTTTTCAAGACGAAAGAGTGAACTCCTGTGTGATTTGCACTGAAACAACAAGTGGTTGTTGTTGGTTGTTTTCCTAGTAGCAATTTCCCTTGAATTCTTAGCTGAGAGATTCCTAGCTACATGTGCCAGAGAGACCCTGATAAATGAATTGGACATTCCTTGGGTTATCCCTGATAAACAGATGGTACATCCCTTGCGTTAACCCTGATAAACGGATGGTTCGTCCCTAATAAGTGGATGGTACATCCCTTGGGTTATCCTTGATAAATGAATGGTGCATTCCTTGGTTTGGGTGGGTCAAGAGGAAGAGAGTTGGTGGAAAAGTCAGGATAGTTGTAGGAAAACATCAGTTGGGTTGAGAGATTTATGAGTTGTGAGTGGACTTGGAGATACCAACCTATTTTGTGGATTGCTAGCCTCATCTTGGGGGTGATTGGTTGTTGAGATTTGGAACAGTCAGTCTATGGTTGGGTGGAACGTCTGTCCCAAGCAACCGATAGCATGATTCTTGTTTAAGATAAGTGTTTAATCTTGTACTGAGTTATTTACATGTGTTATTGTTGTGCATGAACTCTGTGTGAATGATAATGACTTATATGTTGTTGTAATGAACAATTTAGTTGTATCTCCTATTGATTATTAGCATGCTTCAAATGAATATGTTTTATGGTTATTGATGTAGCTAAATATTTTATAAATTGTAGTAGGCTATGGGAAAATGAATAACAACAAAAGAATGGTTGTAATTAGCAGAAGGTTTGTGTTATGTGTATTCCACACATATTGTTACCTAGATGGAGGCTAGGTACGTTACTAAAATGGTATCAGAGACGATAAAGATAAATATTTAGCTGACGTGACCAAACCATGGTGGTTGGGTATGTTACAAAGTGGTATTAGAGCTCAGTTTTCAACACTGAGCCTCGATGGGCCAATTAGTGGAACACATAAGTGAAACTTATAGACTATGCACAAAAATTGTTTAATGTAATGCCGAAAAAAGGATGTCTAAAATTCGTTGTTGAAATTACAGCAGTAATATTGAGAGAAATTTCATGGGTAATGTGACGAATTGAACCCCTTTGGAAATTTCAAAAATAGGAAAATCAGAAAATTTTGGTTATTTTTCTGTATGATGACATCGTCATGGCATGGATTCCATGTGTTAGCCGACGTGATAGAATAAATATGTGTTCTTCCACGGTGGAAGGTACATGTTGGACATGATTACCGTTGGAAGGTGATGTGGAGCCATGTGGCAGACCAACTGTCAGTCCCACGAGATTGCAATAAGATCTTGGCAATTTTTTTAAGAGTCTATGAGTTTGTAAGTCCATGAATCTATGAGTTCGCAAAGGTAAAAATGGATAAGTGTTGGACTTATTATGAGTCCATGAGTCTGTGATTTTGCGAGTCTACGAGTCCGCAAAGTTATAAAAATAGATAAGTTTTGGGACTTATTATGAGTCTGTGAGTCTGTGAGTCTGTGAGTCTGCAAAGGTAAAAACAACCAAGTGTTGGACTTATTATGAGTCCATGAGTCTGGGATTCTGAAAAGTTATAAAAATGGCTAAGTGTTAGGACTTATTATGAGTTTGTGATTCTGTGATTCTGCGAGTCTGCAAAGGTAAAAACGACTAAGTATTGGACTTATTATGAGTTTGTGAGTCCGCAAGTCCACGTGTCTGCAAAGTTAGAAAAATGGCTAAGTGCTGGGACTTATTATCATTCTATGATTCCATGAGTCTGTGAGTTCACAAAGGTAAAAATGACTAAGTGTTGAACTTATTATGAGCCTGTGCATCTATGAGTCTGCGAGTGCACAAAGTTGGAAAAATGGCTAAGTGTTGGAGTTATTCTGAGTCCGTGAGTCTGCAAGTCTATAAAGTTAGAAAATAATCTAAGTGTTGATACTTTTCAGACGAACTTATGAAAGGAATAATGATTCTTTCATGAGTCCACAAGTCCGTGAGTCCATGATTCCACGAGTCTGCAAAGAAGTGGAAGACTGGTTGAGTGTTGAGACTTTTCGAACGAACTTATGAAAGGAAGAATTATGCTTTAGTGAGTCTACAAGTTTGTGAGTCCATGAGTCTGAATAGATGGAAAGATAATCTAACTGTTAAAAAAAATTGGGCGAACTCATGAAAGAAAAAATTCTTATACATTATGGGAACACAATTGTACGTAATTTCATGGATCTTGTTAATTATTTTAGCCTAAAACATTTTGTTGGCTCCAAAGTTTGCAGAATTAGAGGTACAGAAAGAAAATTAGTTCTTATATGAGAACTAAAGTCATGTAATATGCTCAAGGGTCTTACATCCATGGGGAAGAGTTCATAGGTCTGCATATCATCATGGGGAATGCTAAGATAGAGTCAAATGGAAGAAGATATAGGAAAGAGCATGTCACTATGAGAAGTCTGCATAGGGAAGTGAAAATATATAGGGCTGATAATGAAAGGATTATGAAGGGTCAGGAAGAGATACTTCAAATCTTGAACATGTTGCATAAGGAAGTTAACAAAGATTCAAGCACCAATCAAGAAGCTAGTGCTAGACGAGTATCAACAACTAGATCCCACAACAAAAGGGATGATCATGGAAATGATAGGTAGTCAATAAGCATGAGCAGGCTCGATCATTATCCAAGGATGTCCAATAGAAGAACTCATGTAAGTTCAGGACCAAGAAGCATCCCAAGTGTGTCTCATGTTCAGAGGCCAAGAAGAAGGCATGAGGTAGACATCTTGCAACATTCACATCCCACATGTGAACTAGGTACTTGATTAATCTCAGTTGGGCCCTCATACCCTGGGTTTTAAAGAATTTCAATAGTCCACACTACCGAAGGGCCATTATCGTTCCTGGGTCATTCCCGACAAAGTAGTCTTCCTCCTTTTGCTCTCTTTCACGTCATTCCAACAGTTTTACAATGGAAAACCTACAATGGAACAATAAAGAGAGATTATCATCTTTATCTTCATCCCTGGAGATTTTTTATTGGCAAATTCATCTTAAAAAAAAAATTGAACTGTGCACGTCGTAGGGTTGAGCATCAATACAATGTGGAGTCGTCACAGGCTAGCTACAGGGTCTCCTGTGACGACCCTATATCGTCGCAGGGACCGATATAGGGTGTGTGCGATGACCTCCGCGCATAAGTACCCTAAACAAA
>JZKD02S1486047.1:479864-491126 GCA_000966675.3 Picea glauca | reverse complement strand
CCACTAGAAGGAAGCACCAACTCCCTGGTTTCTCTAGCACCAACTAGAAGGAAGTACCAACTCCCTGGTTTCTCTAGCACCAACTAGAAGGAAGCACCAACTCCCTGAGTGTTTCTAGCACCAACTGGATGGAAGCACCAACTTCCAATCATACAGGCAACCAACTTATATAACAGAGAACAATAGTTCTCTCTTGCACCACCCTGCCACCCTGGTTTCTCTGGCTGCAACCAAATGGAAGCTACAACTCCCTATGTTCAAGCACCCACTTGAACCTATGAGGACAACAGTCCTCCCTAGCACCTCCCAACCTCCCTAAAATATAAATCTTTGCTACTGAAATTTATTACAGTGATATGATGTTCAACAATGGCTTACCAGACTCATCACTATTCTGTTGCATTTTGTTGCTCTGTATGCCTTATTGCCTTTCTACACACATGACTTGCACTATCTGTTATTCTTCCTTTTATGCTCTGCACACCATGTCCATTCACTGCACAGTTCCTCTTCTGTGCAATTCAGCTGCTGCACTCTCCTCCTTCTTCACACATAAATCACCTTCAACAACAACAACCACAGCAAACTCCAACATCAACAGCAACAGCCACCCCATCTCTTCTCTGTACTGCGTACTTATATCTTCTGTGCAGCTTGTGCATGCAATGTGTGCAATACCTCTGCATACTCACACCACACCGATATCCTCCACCTCTTGAGTTCTCTGCCTGATCATCATGGTAACTCTTCAACTTCTCTGGCGGTTTTCCCACTAGTTCAGCATCACTGGGTGTTATGCTGAGATTCCTCAGCCTCTTTGGCAGTTGAGACTCTTCATCTTCTCTATGACAGTCAAGCTCACCTTCTCTGTTTCAATTACAGGATTCCACGCTCATCCATTTGTCAATCCCTTCTAAGAATAGTCTTCCTTCACTTGGACGAAGCTTGGAGACTCTTCATCTCCTCTGGCGATCACACAGAGGTCTCTTTGAATTCTCTAGCAGATGCCATCAATGGTTTCTGGCAGTTTCACTGTGTCGTGCATCGGTAGCCCTCTGATATCCTTCAGGTTTATTTGCGTTGTTGGATGAACTTAATTAATCTTGCCTTTAAATTGGATTTCATCATTTCGGCATTCTTATGCCCAAGTGTCTTGACACTTCATGTCACTATCTCCGAAGCTCCGATATAGAACTTTTCTGCACTAGCTCCTTCCCCAATATGACTATGGTCATAACCAAGCGTCTATGCAAAAAGCACTTTTCGCGAATTCGTGTTTCATGGATCTAGAGATGATGCATCTCGACTTTCCAAGTCATGATCTCCAAAACCCCGAAATGGAGCTTATCTAGACTCACTCTTTCCCTTCTCATGACCATGGGTTGTGACCATAGCCTTATGCATAAGGTGCTTTCACGATTTCACATTTCATGAGTCTGGAGATGAGACATCTCGACTCTCCAAGTCGCGATCCCCGATACCTCGAAATGGTGTGGGATCAACGCTCCTGATCAACACTTGATCTGACGGTTCAGATCATTTCATGATTTCGCATATCGTGATTTCGACATTCTTGTGGTGAATGTTCTTGTCACTTCCAAACCCCGATCCATGAAACTTCGTAAAGAAGTCGTATCAATGGTCCAGATCACATCTTGATCTGACGGTTGCAATTACGTCGCGATTTCGCATATCGCGATATCGAAATTCTTGATGTTAACATTCCTTGACATCTCCAACTCTCGATCCTCGAATTCCCGAAATGGACTTGGATTCAACGGTCCAGATTCAATCTTGATTCAACAGCTGCGATTGAATCGCGATTTCGCATATCATGATTTCGGCATACTTGTTGCGTTGTTTTCTTGTCTCTCTATGTCGTGATTCATGAAACTCCAATATGGAGTTGGCTCAACGGTCAATATCTGATCTTGATTCAACGACTGCGATTAAGTCGTGATTTTGCATATCGCAAAATTAGGATTCATGTTGCATTGTTTCTTTGACATCTCCAACACGCGATCTTCGAAACTCCGACATGGTGTAAGTCTGTTGACATCACATGTGTTAAATAACTGCCATGTGTCACCCTGAATCGTGACTTACATGTGCTTGGAATGTTGAATCAATCTGACACTTGTCATTACCTGGTTGTGCCACGTGTTCCTAGCTGACGTGGTTTGCTGACGTGAGTCGGATCGACAGTCCAGATGTGATCTTGATTTGACGGCTCAGATTACGTCGCGATTTTTCATATCACGAAATCGGGATTTTTTTGGATGATATTACTTGTCATCTCCAACTCTAGATCCCCGAAACTCCGACAGGGAGTCGGATCAATGGTCCACATAACCCCCTGAGATGGACGGTCCTCCTCCTTTTGGGATTTTGTGAGCCCTCTACTCCTTGCACTTTAAAGATCGTGCAGGTTCTCCTCGATCCAACGGTGGTCGGACCCTGCGCTTGGATCTAACGCCTGAGATCTATCCTCCTCTTCAGCGCGCTTTTATTGTCTATATTCAGATCTGACGGCCCTCATTCTGCCAGAAATTTTGGATGGGATCCAATGATCAGAAATACTTCACAAACTTTACGGGACTTCATCATGCCTGATCAACAGTTTAGATCAATTCTCTATTTGACGACTGAGGATTGTTGCGTTTAGAAAATTGTTGCATTGTTGGTCTTCCTGAATATCACTGCGCTGCTAATCATCGATGTTTTACTCAAGCCATCATCATTGTTGTACTTTCCATCAATGACAAGCATACACTGCGTGTAAAACATACCAAACATCCTCTGCACTATCTCTTCTGATCTTATCGAGGTTGCTCTGCAGCTTCTTCCCAAAATACTTTTGGTGACCGTCTCTTACATTCTTCCTGTACTCATGCCATCTTCATTGCTGTACTTGCCATCAATGACAAGCATATGCTACCTGTTAAACATTTCCAACAAATATCATTCTAAGTATGATCTCAACAAATTACTTCCATCTAGAATTTCTAAGATACACAAGATAATAGGGGATGCTTTAGATGTTTCAATTGATGATATGGAGGCACAAAATGCAAAACTAAACAAAAGAAATAAAGAGTTGGAATAAACTTTGATGCCCTCTCCTATCCTTACAATTCCACTGGCTACTTTCCAACCTGCAATACCAGATTTAAAATTGAAAGGAACATCAATCTTATTAGTCGTTGTCAGAAATTTTGTTGAAGAAAACATTAAAAAGAAATTGTCTCTTATTATGGAAGCATGGGATGTTGGAAGTTACATCATTTATTTTGGCTCTAAATTAAATACTTTTAAATATTTCCTCCAAAGTGACTATGAACATGAAGAAGGGTTTTATAAATATGTAGTCACTACATTTACTTTCAAGTTTTCAAATATGACTGAAATGAAAAGAAAATAAGAAGATGTGCCTTATCCTGCTCGGATAAAGAAACTAAAGGCCTGCTGGATTAAGAAGATAAAGATTCTAAAAGATATTTTGTAAGAATGTGATGTTGTGGTTACTAAAAAGGAGGGATTGTACAAAAGATTAATTGAAATAGACTTAGTTGGAACGACAAGATTAGTACAGGACCCTAAATTAATTCTAAATTATATATTTATGACAAGAGAGTGATTTTAGGAAGACGTGGAAATATTGAAGGGTCTGTCAGCCAAAAAATTTAATAGTGTCATTGAATATAATGAAAATGAGGTTGAAATGGTTGGTGAACTATGCAAACAAAAATGAAGATATTGAAGATGTTCTTCGCCAACTCTTATTTGAATTAAGAGACTTGGAGAGCATATTATTTGGTATAAAAAATAGATATGAAATAAATGTAACCCCAATGAAAGATTATAAAGAAGAGTGGTTAAATAAATCCTTAATCGAGATTATATATGAAAATCAAGAGGGAGAAGTTAGTACCATCCATGGAACCATCATCAAAGAAAATATAAGGGCATCAACATCACATAAATGAGCCATGATATTCCATCACAGTAAGTCTACATTGATCACATCCTCTTCTTCCCTTTCAGAATTCATCCAGTTATATTTTGTCTTTCTTGAGAAGAATATAACCGAATTATGATTGCATCCTTTATCTTATTTTCAGGTCCTATTGCTCATATCTTGTTCCAGCCTTACTCATTCTTCTCTCATCTTTTCATGTACATATATTTTGGTCCACAAGAGCCCCAATCCCAATCCATCTATGCACAAATGCCTTTAATTTTCTAAGACTCTAAAAGACCATATTATTTTTTGAGAAAATCCCATAGAACTGTTTCAGGGTCAATTTTAATTGTATCATGTAACTTTGAACTCTTGAGTATGATATATTTAAAATTAACTTATCAAATTCTATTTTTTATTTTAACGAAAATACTCTTTTAAAGGTCTCTTATTTATGGGTCACGTGTTCTTTTTACTTTGAGTGTGATAAAAAATATATTTTTAAAAAAAAATTGTGATGGATGCGAAGATCATTTGATTATATTCTATAATCTGTTATTTATTTTATTTTTCTGCAATTGTTGTGAACAAATATTCTTATTCTATTTCACAGGAATCATTAGTGTGTATATTTTTGTCATGTCCCCATATTTTAATTCCTTGGTTTTGTAGTAGAAGGAACTCACGTGGCTTGTCAGTGGAGATATTATATTATTAAAGTGACATTAAAGTGAAAAGGGGTTCATTTAATGTCACTTAGTTCGGAGATATTATATTATTAAAGTGACATTAGGGAAAGTAAAGTAACTTTCGATTAATGCGTTACTTAATTATTATTATAGTGACTTTTAATCCTAAAGTGAAAATTGGAGGGAAAATAAGGGTTACATTTGATTTGGTCAAAAATGGGAAATATCAAGAAGGATTGATGGAGTCCAAAAGGTGAAGTTCTAGAAGGCATGGAGGAAGGATCTAGAAGAAGTTGGAAAAGTATAAAACAAGGGTAACCCCTCACTTCTCATTATTATGATTTGATATCTTATTGAGTGCTCTTGTATATAGAATTTTCATAGGGATTTTAGGAAAAACCCTTCCACTATTGGTTTGGTTTCGGTGGTGCAATATCCACCCTAACTAGACAACAGGGGAATTCATCTAGGATTTCCATTGGAGCTAGACAAGAAGGAGGATCCATACAGGGTCTTCATTGGAGATTCACTTGGGAATTTTGGCCTACTATTAGGGGTATATCAAAGTGCACAAGAGGGTTACATAGTTTCTTGGAAAAAGATGAGCCTAGACATCCATGGATTTTTAAGGGTTTCAGAGAACGGGGTCGAATGCACCCCCACGGGTCGAGTAGCAGGTGTCCCGCAAGCACCTCATTTTTTTCCCAACTTTGTCATGTGAGGCATCATTGGATCTCCGCAGTATCACATAGATGCACCAGGTATGGGCAGTCGATTAGTTGTACGGCTGAGCAGAGGAATCAAGGAGGAAGATCATAGAAGTATTGCAGATTTGGGAGGGTTTCCAGCCGTGTTTTGGTCTGTAATATAGAAACATCATCTTCAATAGAGACATTGGCACCATTATTCCAGGTTTTCATTGTTATGTGTGTTCTTAGGAGCTTGTTCCGTATACATAGCAACCATTAGTTATTATCATGGGAGTATATTGTATTGTTGTTCACCACTCATAATAAAATGACATCATTGTCTCTTATTTCTTATTCTTATGTGGTATGTAATGTGTTTGAAGAAATTTCCGTTGGAGAAACACTTGCAAACTGTTAATGAAGATATAAAACATATGAATACAAAGTGTTTCACGGAATTACCCAACTAGAAACAATATTTTGGACATCAAACCTTTATTTCCCTAACATATTTACATTGGGGATATTACAATGGTATCAGAGCTGGTAATGTTTTCATCTTGTGTGGATAAGAAAATATGAATATCAATAAGGAATCCATAGCAAAATATCATAAGGAACTAACATCATTTTTAAAGTACCTAGTATTATCTTCATTAAATGTAAAGCACATAGCCTACTGCAACGAGTATGATAAGTTTAGTGAGGAGATCCAATATTCTATGTCAATGGAGAATTATGTCGACATCAAGAGTGGGAAGGAGACTAGAGATTGGACTAAGACCTCTTTGAATGGGACCGAGTAGAAATCAAAAGGAAATGAGCTTGAAAAACAAGTGGAGGAGCATGCATCTATCCATTAGGAGAATGTGTGCATAAAGGAAGACCAAACAGTAGCCTATGAGACATCAGTAGAATTGACTGATGAGACCGAGGAAACTGGCGTGTTGGATGGGTATACCTTTGACGAATCATCAGAAGATGAGGATGTAACAACTAATGATGACCCTATGTTCCAACCAGTCAACGTTGGGGATCCAACATATTTCACTATGCATGATACTTATAATTAAGGTAGCTCAAGCAGGATAGCACCTACGCATGATGAGGATTCAACACCATATATCATTTATGATGTGATGATGAGGAGGACATGATTGCACCTCAACAGGGTTTGGAGGGCCAATTATTGGTCAAGGAAGAGAAGATTGTACAAGTGTCAAGAAGGGCAGATGGTACTCATAAATTTATTGAAGATCTTATGTTGAAATCTCATATGGAGGAGAGACAAAAAGGAGTTGCAGATGGGATCACTAGTTCTCAATTACACATCATCAAAGAAGCACTAGAATAGATGAAATCTGATCACTTGCAGTTTTTCATGGATAGGAACCATGCTCTTAAGTTTGTTGAAGACAAGTAAAATGAGATTGATGAGATTTGTCACTAGATTATTCTAGCACACTCCTCATCGTTGACAGCAGCAAAGACTTCATCATATTTCATGGTAGTGACACGGGAGAGAATGAGTGTGTAACATCCCCATTATAATCCGTAGTTTGATTAATGCTTATGTAGATATAATATATGGCTACGTCCAAGCTATGTAATAGGAAAATTGTATTTCAATGTTTTAATAATAAAATGTGATGTTAGTTGCTAAGGGGACAAGAAAAATAGATGGGGGTTGAATTAACCCACAAGAGAGGGGATTGTCTAGGATATTGTCCAAGGGGGGGATTACCCATGTTTATCTATTTAACTTGTTTTCCTAAATCTGCTATTGTATATGAACCTTCCCATTTTTTATTGAGTGTTTCCAAAGCCAATCATTGAATACATGTAAGAGAGTGGGTGTGAGTGGTCACATCCTGGAGTTATTGGTCACATGGGGGTTCATTAAAATTAGCTTGGGGAAGAGTGTGAGTCAAGAAAGGAAAGCAAAAGAGAGGAATTTTGTATGGGTTCAGATAGAAGTAATAGAAGTTCGAACAATTTGGGAAAGAAGTTAAGTTTGTGCATGGAAAGGGGACAGAGAGAAGAAAAGAGAGCTTGTATTTGGTGCGGCCATAGGAGGGATAATTATGGTGCGTAATTGGAGCGAATTGGACCTAGAGAACTAAGGATCCTACTTGTCAAGTCGGAAGAGTGAAATCCTACGTGAGTTGCACTGAAACAACAAGTGGTTTTTGTTGGTTTGCTGGTAGTTTTCCTAGTAGCAATTTCCCTTGAATTCCTAGCTGAGATATTCCTAGATACATGTGCCAGAGAGACCCTGATAAATGAATTACACATTCCTTGGGTTATCCCTTATAAATAGATGGTACATCCCTTGGGTTAACCCTGATAAACTGATGTTTTGTCCCTAATAAATTGATGGTACATCCATTGGGTCATCCTTGATAAATGAATGGTGCATTCCTTGGGTTGGGCAGGTTAAGAGGAAGAGAGTTGGTGGAAAAGTTAGGATAGTTGTAGGAAAACATTAGTTGGGTTTAGGGATTTATGAGTTGTGAGTGGACTTTGAGATACCAACCTATTTTGTGGATTTCTAGCCTCATCTCGAGGGTGACTGGTTGTTGAGATTTGGAACAGTCATTCTACGGTTGGGAGGAACGTCCATCCCAAGTAGCCGGTTGCACGATTCTTGTTTAAGATAAGTGTTTAATCTTGTATTGAGTTATTTACACGTGTTATTGTTGTGCATGAACTCTATGTGAATGAGAATGATTTATATGTTGTTGTAAGGAACAATTTAGTTGTATCTCATATTGATTATTAACATGCTTCAAATGCATATGTTTTATGGTTATTGATGTAGCTAAATATTTTATAAGTTATAGTAGGCTATGGGAAAATGAATAACAACAAAAAAATGGCTTTAATTAGCATAAGTTCTGTGTTATGTGTATTCCGCACATATTACTAAAATGGTATCAAAGCTAATAAAGAGAATTTTTTAGCTGGCCTGACCCAACCATGGTGGTTGGGTATGTTACAAAGTGGTATTAGAGCCCAGTTTTCAACACTGAGCCTCGATGGGCAAATTAGTGGAACACAACAGTAAAAATTATAGACTATGTAGGGAAATTGTTTGACGTAATGCTGAAAAAAGGATGTATAAAATTCATTGTTGAAATTACAGCAGTAAGATTGAGATAAATTTCATGGGTAATGTGACGAATTGAACCCCTTTGGAAATTTCAAAAATAGGAAAATCGGAAAATTTTGGGTATTTTTCCATATGATGACATCGTCATGGCATGGATTCCATGTATTAGACGATGTGATAGAATAAATATGTGTGATTCCATGGTGGAAGGTACATGTTGGACCTGATTACAGTTGGCAGGTGATGTGGAGCCATGTGGCAGACCAATTGTCAGTCCCACGAGATTGCGGTAAGATCTTGGAAATTTGTATAAGAGTCTGTGAGTCTGTAAGTCCATGAATCCACAGGTTTGCAAAGGTAATAACGACTAAGTGTTGGACTTATTATGAGTCCATGATTATGTGATTTTGCGAGTCCACGAGTCTGCAAAGTTAGAAAAATGGATAAGTGTTGGGACTTATTATGAGTTTGTGAGTCTGCAAAGGTAAAAACTACTAATTGTTGGACTTATTATGATTCTGTGAGTTCGTGAGTTCGCGACTCTGAAAATTTATAAAAATGGCTAAGTGTTGGGACTTATTATGAGTTTTTGAGTCTGTGATTCTACGAGTCTACAAAGGTAAAAACGGCTAAGTGTTGAACTTATTATGAGTCCGTGAGTCTACAAGTCTGCATGTATGCAAAGTTAGAAAAATGGCTAAGTGTTGGGACTTATTATGACTCTATGATTCCATGAATCCGTGAGTTCACAAAGGTAAAAATGACTAAGTGTTGTAATTATTATGAGCATGTGAGTCCGTGAGTCCACGAGTGTGCAAAGTTGGAAAAATGGCTAAGTGTTGGACTTATTATGAGTCTGTGAGTCTGTGAGTCTATAAAGTTAGAAAATAATCTAAGTGTTGAGACTTTTTGGATGGACTTATGAAAGGAATAATTATGGTTAAGTGTTGAGACTTTTCTAATGAACTTATGAAAGGAAGAATTATGCTTTAGTGAGTCTACAAGTTTGCGAGTCCATGAGTCCATGAGTCTGAATAGATGGAAATATAATCTAATTTTTTTTTTAAATTGGGTGAACTCATGAAAGAAAGAATTCTGATACATTATGGGAACACAATTGTACGTAATTTCATGGATCTTGTTAATTATTTTATCCTAAAACATTTTGTTGGCTGCAAAGTTTGCAGAATTAGAGGTACAGAAAGAAACTTAGTTCTTATATGAGAAATAAAGTCATGTAATATTCTCAAGGGTCTTACATCCATGGGGAAGAGTTCAGAGGTTTGCATATCAGTATGGGGAATGCCGAGATAGAGTCAAATGGAAGAAGATATAGGAAAGAGCATGTCACTATGAGAAGTTTGCATACGGAAGTGAAAATATATAGGGTTGATAATGAAAGGATTATGAAGGGTCAGGAAGAGATACTTTAGAGCTTGAAAATGTTGCATAAGAAAGTTAACAAAGATTCTAGCACCAAGCAAGAAGCTAGAGATAGACAAGTATCAACATCTAGATCCCACAACAAAAGGGATGATCATGGAAATGATAGGAAATCAAGAAGCATGAGTAGGCTCGATCATTCTCCAAGGAAGCCCACTAGAAGAACTCATGTAATTTCAAGACCAGGAAGCATCCCAAGTGTGTCTCGCATTCAGAGGCCAAGAAGAAGGCATGAGGCAAACATCTTGCAACATGAACTGAGGAAAATAGATCCACCTACTTTCAATGGTGAGCACAGGAAAGGAGAAGAAACAGAGGCTTGGTTGTTGTAAACGAAGAAATATTTCCCACTACATGACTACCCATCCCAGGTAGAAGCTAGGATTACCACTTACCACTTGCAAGGAAAGGAATCCATGTGGTGGGATCAACTTAAGAAAGATAAGAACCTCGATGAGAAGAGAATCTCATGGAGAAAATTCAAAGGATATTTCCAAGAGAAATATTTTTCCGAGAATTACTATGAGAGAAATATGAAAGAGCTCTTTGAACTCAAGTTGGGAACCATGACAATGGAGAAATATGACAAGCGGTTCTTTGATTTTTTTAAGTATGTTGACTTCATCAAGGATGAGAAGGTTAAAATCTAAAGGTTTCTAAGTGGGTTACCCTCCTTCCATAGTGACAAGATTCAATATGACAACCCCAAGACCTTGGAGGAAACCATAAGGAGAGCAAGGCACCTTTATGAGAAAATAAAATGAATTCCAGTGTTCCAAAAGACTTGGAATGACAAGATGAAAGAGAAAAAGGATCAAAGGCGGCAAGGTTTTAAGCCACCCTTTTTCAGAAATAACTCCCAATCAAGTCAACAAGGTTAGGAAGTCCAAAATGATCAAAATAATGTAGATTCATTTAGGAAAAGACCAAGGCACCAGCCTGTTCAATGTTGGGGATGTGGGGGGAATCACTTATCTAAGGAATGTTGTCATAAAGGAGAAAGATGTTAGGCGGAAATATTGTTGTTTAATTCCATTGTAGTATTTTCCCAACCATTTAATTTGTCAATCCGAGGCTCGTAGGCTTACGAAGCACACGCACTATATATGTAGGACTAAAGTAGAAGTAATCTAATCTAAATTGTTGAAATGAAACTAATCTAGGAAATAAGGAAACATTAATCTAGGAAAGCAGGAAATTGCATAAAGGAAAAGCAATACAACATGTGAAGAGTTAATGAAAAATAACATATTTGAGCTCACACAATAAATCTATCTTGAATTACATAACAATAATCAAATGAAAATCATGAAAGCATAACAATGAAAGAATATGAATCAAAGCTAAGAATCCCTTTCTCTTTTGAAT
>JZKD02S1486047.1:453320-478786 GCA_000966675.3 Picea glauca | reverse complement strand
GAAAAATGGAGTGATGATAGTGAATAAGGTCTCCTACCCCCCAACTTAACTCGTTGCATGTCCTCATGCAACGTGGCATAAGTCGTAGAAGTGAAAAGGAAAGGGAACTGGATCAGGGAATTTTCCAAATTATTCATTGCTAGCAGTTGAGGAATTACATGATTAAAGTTTAGAAAATAACATACCTCCACTTACCCAAAATGGTGATGAACTATGCAATAGGAATATAGTTGATGCGACTTCTAGATCATGGAAGATGTCACTGTTGTAGGATCATGTGTAAAGTGATTGCTGCTAGAGTGGCGACTGTTGTCTGCTGAATCAGAGAATGTAAAAATTGTTGCTGAATGAATCATGGAAAAGAGAAAGTATGAAAGTGGAACTGTAGTACTCTCAAATAGTGGTAGTCATGCTGCTATAACTGTTGATAGTGTCATGAAAAGTGTATAGTCTTCACCTGCTGCGAAACCTGATGGTACAATTCTAATCATGCGAATGTATGTGTCGATGTCTAGCATGAAAAGAAGTCATTGGATTACCGACCAATGATGAACATCGTTAACCAATGTGAGGCAACTCACCATTGATGTCAATGAGTGCCAAGGTACCCAAGTACATCTTGCGAAGTGTGAATGAATGAGCTGATGTGAAACCACTTGCAAGATCTAACGATCAAGGGACATTGAGGTATTCCCATGATTGTTAGTGAGAGAACTTGCCATTAAGGCATGCAAGCCTCCATGTACTAAAAAATGGACTCTAGTCTATATCCCAGATAAGGTGTTGAGGTCGATGGGGAAAGACTTGTTGAAAGGTGGGCCTTAAGGAATCCCACATCAGTCAACGCGAGTTTGTACAAAAATATTTGGTAGGAATATAAATGGAAAGAACTCACAGTCAAGCAGTGTGGATCAGCAGGGCAAGGAAAACAAGGTAATGTAATCATGGAAAGGGAACTGAATGGTTTTATTCATAAGGCAAACTAGAAGGGAAAAAAGAAGGAAAAAATGAACTGAAAAGGGATAAAGGAATGTATGCAATTCAGAAAGATAGGCATGTGTGAAGTCATGATGGATAATACAATGGGAGATGGCTTCAACACAGGGATGATCAATGTGCGTTTGAAGGAAAAATGGGGGTAAGCATATCATGACGCAAAACGGTTTATGAATAGGTGTAGTAACAACATGTTACAAATACAGGAGTAATAACATGTAACATACATTTGTAACAACATGTGTAACAACACACGTCATGAAATGTATAATGAAGATCTTCTCCTTCAAACTTTTAACAACACATGTTTTTTTGAAAAAGTTGTGATTCCTGAAGATCACTTTGTTATGGAATGCAATCGGCCATGAACCTGAAAAAGCTTAGCTCAAATTTCTGCATGAAAACTTGTGAGAAGTTCCAAAAACATAGCATGCAGAAAGAAGTACGAATGTGGCAAAGAAAGATTCAAGAAGAAATAAAACACATTATACCTGTTGTATTTGTGCGCTTATTTCATACGCCAATTTCTACCAAAGTGACTTAAGAAAACAAATATCGTGTATCTTAAAACATTGTTTTGATATCATTTTCAGAAATGATGAAATGCCCAATTGCAAATTTTTATAATGTTTTGATTTTTATTTTGTTTTTGTGTTTTAATTTTTTCTAAATTTTGTTTGTTCCATTTTTACCTAAATTTTTTCTTTTATTGTTTTTGTTTCATTTTCCATTTTTTCCTTTTTTTTCTTTTTTTCTAAAAATTCTAAAAGAAAGAAAACCAACCAAATTTATTTTATTTTTTGTTTTTTTAATGTCTTTTTGTTTTATTCTTAAATTACAAACCAAAAGAACATGCAAAAGGAAACTAAAAATTATACGAAAGGAAAACCAAAAACATAAGAACTATCTTGGCTTCATCAAATCTTCTCGTGTGCATATGCAACAATTTGCTTGTTGATACTTGTCATGGAAATTCTAGAATTTAAACGATTGGAAGATACCTGTAATGGAAATTCTGGAATTTAAAAAATTGAAAAATGTGCCAGAGTTTTTCTTGCATGATCAAACTAGTACATTGTCAAATATAATTGAGAGCATACAATTCTAGTGCACTAAATAACCAAGGAGCAAACACAAATGTCGATCTGAATAAATAACCAAGGAGTAAACACAAACATCGATCTGAATAAAGAAACATGTTTCCTACAAGAACACATCGATCATGGATGTCGAAAGCAAAGATATGCTATGAAAATTCAGTTATCCAAATTCGTCCATTCTGCCATGTTTGGAAAATTGGCCATCCCGAAATCTAACTTCCTCATGTTCCAAAAAAGTGAAACTGCTCTCAAACCAAGTGGAATTTTCAAAAATCGCTCACAAGTCAACTAAATAAGACCCTTCTTCATAAAGCCCATGTCCCAGATTTTTGAAATTCATCACGGTTGGCTCACAAATTGCAGCCGAAGTTGACTATCTGCAAATGGACGTTAATTGACAAAAAATTCAGATTGAAAGTTTCGCATTGCATATGTGAGCTGGGTATCGAGGCTCTGTAATATACGTGAGGCAGTTCAAAATTCTAACTTGAAAACCATAATTGATTCTCTATCAAAAGGTAGGCTGGAAGAAGATTATTATTTGAGTTGGTGCCTGACTTCAACAACTAATCACGCAACCTCCATTCAATCAATTGTGGGTTGCAGATTGAGCATATCCAAACTAAACCACAGGTGTCAAAAGTATATGGGTGAAATTTGGTGCCAGCGGGTGGAATTTGGTGCACTCGTGCCAATCATGCATATATTCTTAAACTCCTTCCAATTATGAGGCAAAGTATTGCTCACATAAAATAAGGATCTTGTTAATTCTTTGCCATTTTTTTTTTCATTTTATTATTGAAAAAAAATCTTATGGTTAAGAAACATATGCGAGAGGTATAAGAAATGGTGGTTTATTGCATCTATTTTGGCCAATAATTTTGGGAGAATACCCCGGAAGGAATTTCTCCAAGCTTAGCAAATGCGTGAAAAATTATGGGTAGTTGAAACTGCCACGCAACAACCATAATTGCAATACTCTATCAATTTGTTTCTTGTTGAGATTATGGCTTGGATTTAGTTAATTCATTATCATTTTTTTTTCATTTTTAATTTTGAATCAACTTTTAACAATAACATCTCTACCATCGTTCTCTTTTACTCTTTTTGGAATTAACTGAGGGCTTCAGATTTCATTGTTTTGCAAGTTGTTTAATGTTTCATGTTTTGTTGCAGGCTAAGTTCAAGGTCAGAAGATTTCAAGTGGTGAAGGCGGAGATAAAGTGTGAAAGGCCGAAGAATAAATTCTCTACTACATTCTATCTTGATTTGCTAATGTTTTTGCAGGGTTATTATTTAATTGCTTGTTGCAAAAAAAAAAAAAAAAAAATGAAATTTAAAACCAAAAATTAACCACTCTTCAATTTCAAAAACCCACTTCAATTTATTCCAGGTACAGTTCAACCATTGTAATAGCATGTAAAAAAAAAATCATTGTTTCAGCATGCTGTAACATCATGTCAAAATTTCACTGTTTCAGCATGTTGTAACAGCATGTAAAAATTTCACTGTTTCAGCATGCTGTAACAGCTTTTAAAATTTGGTTTTGTTTTATTCGTCTAAAAAATTTGTGTTGTTGTGTTTATTTGCAGATCAAAGGATGGAATAAAAAAAACATTCATTCTTGAAATCAATTAAGCATCCTATTTTATGATCCTCGCGATCGCACGAAGCGCGGAGGAGAGCATACTTATTAAAAAAAATTAGAGCAAAAACGTTGTTTTATTCATTAGCCTACCTACTCTATGCTAATTAGAATTAAAAATTGGCTACGTGTAGGAAAATTTCCAATGGAGCCAAGCATGCAACAATAACAACAATATGTTCAGTGGCAATTTTTCAAATGAAAGATAAAATTTACATGAATAAACGAATTTTGTTGTTGTAACGGAAAACTAACTAAATAAAAATGAAATTTATCTAAACGAGTAGTCACCTGGAACCTTTGCTTGATAATGCTTTCATAGGCGCATTTTTCCTTGCTCGGATATTGTTCTAACTCCTCTTCATCTTCTTCAATCTCCTGCTCGAATTAATCCTTCACATATTCCCACACATTACAAAGCTCACACATATTTGAGATATATATGAAAACATGTTGATTTTCTAAAATTTAATCACAAATTCCTTTTAAATACTAAAATGAATAAAGTGGATAACAATAAGGTGAAACCCAAGTATATTTATGGAAATGATATCATGAAAGGTTAATGGGGCGATGAAATGTGAAGAAGGATGACGGGAAAGGTGGATGAGAATAGGACATTTCTGAGCCCCAACAAAAGAATGAGGACTTTACACAACATTCAGGAGGTTGAAATAGTAGGAGACATAGGATGAAGTATGCCAAGGATTTATGCGGCCTTGGACAAAAAGCAGGAAGAATATCAATCCCTCATGATCGAAGTGGAAGATAAGATTGATAACCAGCCCATAATAATTTTAATTGATTCCAAAGCTAGCCATAGTTACATAAATGCTAACATTGTTGAAATATTTCACTTGCAAACAAGTAAGCATAAAAAATATTGGTTGGTTCAGCTAGCCACGGGGGATAAGAGAAAGATCAATGAGTTGGTTAAAGATTGTTAAATACACATGAATGGAATCAACATGAAGGTAGATGTAAACAGCATACCATTGGTTTAGTATGACTGTCTAATTATCATGGATTGGTTGGAAAAGCATCATGTCATCCTAGACTATTACAACAAGACAATTACATGTCTAGATGAGGAAGGGAAGCAAGGCAAGATTCAAGGCATTCCAAAAGTTGTAGTTGTTAGAGAGATTTCAACTATGCATTTGAAGAAGAGATTCAAGAAGGGATGTGATCCAGGTGGATATTGGTGGCCACCCACCAATTCCAACTGGATCCAAACAGTGTTCTGGAAATTTCCTATTTTTAGTAGTTTTTCGGTTCCTAAACTTCTGGGGCCATTTTGAGGGATTAAATGAAGGTTTTTTGGGATCAATCACATCAATAATATTCTAAGGCTATAATTGATCCCCGAAAATGAATCTTCTTGAAGATACCTTTCCAACAATTTATCATGCACCCCAGACGGAGATCGTATGCCAAAGTTACGCCCTCGGGAAGTTGATACACCAAACTACCCAAAACGGGGTCCACAGAATTGTTGTCTTTTCATCTTCTGGGGTTAGGGTTTTGGATTTTGTTTATGTTAAAAAGGCCTTTAGAGCCTCATTGTGATCATTTTCTTGCGAATGTGAGTAGTCGTCACATCTCTTCTTAGAGATGAGCTTCCACCATTCTAGCGAGTCTTTCACTCTGTATTTTTATAGTCTTGTACATTTCACTCATTAATAGAAATTGTGTATCATTGTATCTCTATGTTTATGGTTATATATATGATAAATATATGTTATATTATTGGATATTTGATATATCTCTATACATTTCGTTATTATATCTCCACTCTTATTTCGTGTCGAAAATAATCTGGATCAGTGGTTTTAGAGCAGACTGCTCTTGATCATTTTTTTTTTCAGTGCATGTCCCCAACGAGGTCTGAGTATAGAAAGTTGGGTCTTGAGCTTGTCTCTCTTGAGGAAAATTGTTCTCACACACCCAATAAACCCTCCATGGTGGAAGAAAATAAAAACGATAGAGAAGATTATTCTATTAATCTTTTGCTTGAGCAAGATCTCACGTGACAGAGGGATGAAATGATGGAGAATTTTTCCCACATCCTTCAACGCCTGTTGATAACAGCCGACACATCTTCATCAAGAGGCCACTTTGGAGGCACCTTGCCTTTCAAGTTACAAATTAATTTTGATATTCCCGTATTTGAAGGACAGATAAATGCAGATGCCCTAGAAAAATGGTTAAATCTGCCAGAAGTTTATTTCTCTGTTCACAATTTTTCCGATAGGGAAAAGATCACCTTCGCAGTACTTAAATCTCTCCCCCATGTCAAACATTGGTTGGAAACTTACTGGGAGAAAAGTTCCACAGAGGAGTCTAGAATATATGGGGCCGAGCCCACTTGGGATTTTTTTGTGGATGCAATCAAGGAACAATACTACCCTAGTAGTAACTATGATGACCAGTACATGAGATGGACCACGATGCGTCAAGAGAGGGTGCAAGAAGTGTCGGATTTCACCAATACCTTCCATGCCGTGTGCACCAAGCTAGGTATCAAATATTCTAAGCAACATTTGGTTCTGAAATACCGTGGAGATCTACACATATACATCCAAAATGAAATGGATTTTTTTGACATCTTGTCGTTGGGAGCTTCCTATCAATATGCTGTCAAAATCGAGCAGAAATTTAGGTACCATAAAAAATGGGAGTTCGGGTATGCAAATACGCAGCAACCAAACTATGATAAAGACATCCCTAACAAAAATCCTCCTAAAAACCAGTCCAGGCCACAGGAAAATAAAGGTCACGGGAAGACGAAGAAGGACACTGGAAAATGGTGTGATTTCCACAAAATCCATTGGCACAACACCGATGAATTTCACTCAAAACAGTCATTAGTGTTTGAGATAAAAGATAAGTGGAACCCTGATTAGGAATATGATTCAGAAAATATTGGTAGAAGATAGATCATTGATGCAGACCCCACTGCTACTATCATGACCACAACAATTCAACTAGAAGAACTAGCAGATATTGAAGAGGGGGAGCACCTTTCTCATTCACAGATGTGGGTGAAGGGGACCCCACTGCATTTTATTGTTTATAGTGGAATCCAGAAGAACCTCATCTCAACAGAGGTCATCAAATAGTTGGGATTTTTGACAACACCACACCCGCAACCATACAACATTAGGTGGCTTCGCCAAGGATGAGACATCTATGTCAGTTAGTAGTGTCAATTGTCATATGGTATCTAACCCTTCGAGGATGAGGTATTATGTGATGTTGTCCCAGTGGATGTATGTGATGTTCTTTTGGGCTAACCGTATATGTGGAAGCACCATGTTATTTATGAGTCTCGACCCCGTAGTGTCATTGTTACTATGGGGGGTCATCTCTATAGGATACCAAAGGTAGTTCCAACTACTGTCCCACCTAAACAGTGTCTCATACTACAAAATTTGGCTTCTTCATAGTCTATTCAAAAGGTGAACAAAAAAACACCTCAACCAGTGTAGCCTCAGTCCAAGCACCTTATGTCTAGCAGAAAAAAGTCGAAAATATTGAAGCAAAGAACAAGGATTTATTTTACACATAGTAATCTCATGTATCCAAACTGGTTAAAAAGGTCTATCCCTTCCAGCCACAGGTTCGTGACATCCTTCAACAAGCTAAGAAGTGCAACTTCTTCAGCAAGGCAAGCAGCTCATCAAGATGCAGATTTAGCAAACGCTTTTCTCTCTCCCTCGGGATCTCAACGCAATGGAGACCATTTCTTCCTAAGGAGGGAGGATTTATCTAGGTGTATATCAGTGGCCACCCACCTATTCCAACTGGCTCCAAATAGTCTTCTAGCAATTTACTATTTTTATCAGTTTTTTAGTTCCTAAACTTCCAGGGCCATTTTGAGGGCCTAAATGAAGGTTTTTTGGGATCAAGCACCTCAATGTTAGCTTTAGGATCTCATTGAGCCCCCAAAATTAACCTCCTTGATGATATATTTCCAACGAGCTATCGTATTCCAAATTTATGCCCCTAGGAAGTTGATACACCAAACTACCAAAAACGGGGTCCACAAAACTATTGGCTTTTCATCTTCCGGGGTTAGGGTTTTGGATTTTGTTTATGTTAAGCAGGTCTTTAGAGCCTCATTGTAATCATATTCTTGTGAATGTGAGTAGTCATCACATCTCTTCTTAGAGATAATCTTCCACCATTCTAGCGAGTCTTTCACTCTATATTTTTACAGTCGTGTACATTTTTCTCATTAATAGAAATTGTGTATTACTATATCTCTATGTTTATGGTTATATCTCTGATAAATATCTATTATATTATTGGATATATAATATATCTCTATACATTTTGCTATCATATCTCCGCTCTCATTTCGTACCAAAAATAATCTGGATCAGAATGTCAGGTGTTTGTGTCCCATATGGAGGAGGAAGCCAAAGACAAAGTGGAAATCATTGAATACCATCAAGTCTTGAGGGATTTTGAAGATGTTTTTATAAAAATCCTAGGATTTCCACCAAAGAGAGACATTGATTTCTCTATCAATTTGGTGCTAGGAGTTGCTCCAGTGTCTAATACACCATGCAGAATGGGCACACCAGAATTGGAGTTGCAGATGCATCTTGAAGAGTTGTTAAAAAAGGGGTATATACACCCAAGTGTGTCACCTTGGAGAGCCCCAATTCCATTTATGGAGAATAAGGATGGAACCTTAAGGATTTGTATTGATTTCAGGAAACTTAATAAGGTTACCATAAAGAATAAGTTTCATTTACCCAGAATTGATGATTTTTTTTATCAGCTGAAAAGTGCAATAATATTTTCAAAGATTTACTTGAGATCAGGCTATCATCAAGGATACAGGAAGAAGACATCAACAAGAAAACATTCATAACAAGATATGGGAATTATGAGTTCATGGTAGTACCATTTGGACTATCAAATGCCCCAACAATTTTTATGTGTTTGATGAATGGAGTGTTCAGGGAGTACCTGGACAAGTTTGTGATTGTGTTCTTAGATGATATATTCGTCTATTCCAAATAAGAAGAGGAACATAAGAAACAATTAATTATGGTGTTACATGTTTTGAGAGAGCACAAATTATATGCTAAGTTAAGTAAGTGCATATTTTATCAAAAGAAGATTCACTACTTGGAGCATATAATATTAGCAACAGGGATAGAAGTGAATCCTGAGAAGATAGAGGTCATTAGAGGATGGTCAAAACCAAAGAATGTGAGAGAGGCCAGATCATTCATGGGTCTTGTCGATTATTACCGAAGACTCATAAAAGTTTTTTTAAAGATAACAAGTCCAATCACTTCTTTACAAAAGAAGGGTGTGAAGTTCGAATGGACTTCCAAGTGTGAAGAAAGTTTTCAATAGTTGAAAAGAATATTGAAAAGTGCTCCAATATTGAATATTGTAGATCCAAATGAGGATTTTGTTGTGTGCACCGATGCATGCAAGGAAGGGATTGATGGAGTCATTAGTCAAAAGGATCATGTGGTATGTTATGAGTCCATAAAATTAAAAGAGCATGAGAGGAATTATTCTACCCATGATTTGGAGTTATCAGCGATTGTACATGCATTTAAAATGTGGAGGCATTACCTTGTGGGTAATAAATTTGAGCTAAGGATAGACCACTATGGTCTGAAGCATTTGTTTTGAAAACCAACACTAAATGATAGGAAAACTAGATGGATGGGATTTCTGAGTGCATATGACTTCGAAATTAAGCACATAAAGGGAAAGTGAAATCAAGTGGTCGATGCACTCAGCAGGAGAGCTCATGAAGTGCATATTGCAGCTATTAGCATGTATGGGAAATTTCTAAAAGAAAAAAAAATTGCAGCAACAAATTTATATCATAATTATTTAAAAATAAAAGAGACATTACAGCAAGGAAATTTTCAGCACAAATTTAATTATTACGAACTGAAAGAAGATGGAATTCTCATGTACAAAGGTAAGGTGTATGTGTTGAATCCTAGTGAGATGAAAAATGTAGTGTTGAAAGAGATGCACAATGTGCCATATGTCAGGCACCCAGTTGTTTTAGGAATTATCGGTAAATGAGGACATAAACTGATCTCCCTAGATCTAGAACAAAACAAGACAGGACATGATGCTTTCCCTAAGCTCTAATCATTGAGTTTACTATCAAACGAAAGATAGGAGACATATTGTTTAAATATCACTTCCTCTTGTCATCGTCATCCTAGCTCCACTTGAGTGCTCGTGTGATATTAGATCTTCAAGAGAACACAAGTCAACCAAAGTGAAAGAAAAATAGAAAATTCAAAGAGAACCTATGTATGTGATCAAGGAATCATACAATAAAACGAGATAAGTTTTATGGGAAAGAAACATGTCATTGTATTATAAATAATGTGAAAGTGGAGATTACAACCAAAGCCTTGATGTCGCAAGGTCCCCTTCTGATGACTCTTTGCTCCAACAGACACTTGCTCCAAACTTGAATGAAGAATATCCACAATGACTTGATGAACTGAAATGAAGCCCTCAAGAGTGACTCAATGCAGAATTATTCATACAATCTTAGCCAATTTCAACCTTCATTAACCTTATCCTTTTCCATGAGAAATCCCTCTTTATATAGGGGAAAGGGAGATGGTTAAAGAGATAAGGATAATCCCACCAAATCAATGAAGTGAGTAGTATCCCAACCATATGGATGCCACCTCACCTTCTAGAATATTCCCTTCTATAACTTTCGTGAAGGTCGATCGTTTCTTAGATTTTTGGCATCATCGCACCCCAACTGTATATCAGCTTGCGGAGTCATCGCAAACTAGTTTTAGGGAAGCCCGCAACGACCATGCATCGTCGCACCCTACTTATGATGCAACCTGTGATGACCTTCCTTAACAAGGTTTTTTGGAAGAGAAAGTCAATCACCTTTCTCATGAAGATAGACTCTTTTGGAAACATGAACACATGGTTTTCAATGGATCATTAAGATGACCAAAATAATGTGTAACACTAGCATATCAGAAAAAAATTGCATCTATAAGAAGCCAATATATTTGGCCATAAATAAAGAAAGAAGTGGCTAATTACATAGCAAGATGTCTAGAATGCCAAAAATTAAAGACATAAAATAAACACCCAACAGGTTTTCTATAAAAATTGTCCATTCTAAAATGGAAGTGGGAACTTGTCGCAGTTGATTCTATTACTAAGCTGCCCAGAATAGTGAAGCAACAAGATTCCATCATGGTGGTGGTGGATAAGTTGACTAAATAAATGAATTTCATTCCAGTAAAGGCTACACAAAAGGAAGCAAATATTGTAGAAATTTTTATGAGAGAAGTTGTTAGGATACATGGAGTGCCTAAGGCAATAGTTTCAGACAAACATCCAAAGTTTACTTCCAAGTTTTGGAAGGGTTTGTTCAAGGGATTTGGGACAAATTTAAATCTTAGTTTAACATATCATCCAGATTCCAATGGGAAAATAGAAAGGACTAACAGGATAATCGAGGACATACTTATAATGTATGTGATGGATCAACCATCAAAGTGGGAATATTATATTCATTTAGTTGAATTTGCCTACAACAATGGGTATCGGGCCTCCTTGAAAATGAGTCCATTTGAGGCATTGTATAGAAGAAAATGTAACACCCCAGTGAGTTGGGATAATCCAATAGATAGAGCAGTTGTTGGTCCATAATTTCTAAATGAAATGGAAGATCAGATGGAAAGGATTAAGCAAAATTTGAAGGTTGCCCAGGATAGGCAGAAAATTTATACAGACGGGAACAAAATTTTCAGATATTTTAAAGTGGGAGAAATTGTGTTTATGAAAGTGAAGGAAAAGTGAAGTTCGCTAAAATAAGGAATCTTCCCGAAGTTGGCATAAAGATATTGTGGTCCTATTTAAATATTAGAAAAGGAACGAAGGGAATTTTCGGGTGGAACTAGTACGCATCTTGGACCGAAAGGTCAAATTGCTCAGGAACAAAGTCATAGGGATAGTAAAGGTTCAATGGACCTATTACAGTCGTGAATATGCTACATGGTAGCAAGAAGAAAACATGCAGGTAGAATACCTGCAAAGTTTTGAAGTTTTGAGGAGGACATAATGCAAGACTCCATTTTGAGAAACTAGAGTTATGGAACCACATCTCAGAGTCTTGGCCAAATTTGTTAGCCCTGATAAATGGATGGTACATCCCTTGGGTATCCCTGATAAACAAATGGTGCATTCCTTGGGTCGGCGAGTTGAGAGGAAGATGAGATTTTGGTTGGATTTGTTGCTCGAGTTGTTAAATTGCAGAAATTTTATTTCTAAGTATTGTGATGTAAATTTTCATATATGTATATCATCATAGAGTGCACCAAGGATGGTGCACAATTGTAGGGGAGGGGTAATGTAACATCCCCAATATAATTCCCAGTTTGATTAATGCTTATGTATATATAATATGTGGCTATGACCAAGCGATGTAATATGTGAATTATATTTCAATGTTTTAATAATAAAATGTGATCCCAGCTACTAAGGGGACATGGACAAGAGATGGGGGATGAATTAATCCACAAGAGAAGGGAGTGTCTAGGATAATGGCCAAGAGGGATCCAAGGGGGGAATTACCCATGTTTATGTATTTAACTTGTTTTCCTAAATCTGTTACTGTATATGAACCTTCCCATTTTTTATTGAGTGTTTCCAAAGCCAATCATTGAATACATGTAAGAGGGTGGGTGTGAATGGTCACATCCCGAAGCTATTGGGCACATGGGGGTTGAGTAAAATCAGCTTGGAGAAGAGTGTGAGTCAATAAAGGCAAGAAAAAGAGAGGAATTGTGTGTGGGTTGAGACAAAAGTAACAACAATTCAAATAATTTGGTCAGGAAGCCAGGTTTGTGCATGGAAGGGGGACAAAAAGAAGAAAAGAGAGCTTGGAGTTGATGTGGCCATAGGAGGGTGAAGTATGGAGAATAATTGGAGCACAATTGGAGAAAACTAGAGATGGAGAAATGAAGAGCCTGGTTTTCATTCCAGAAGAGTGAACTCCTACGTGAGTTTCACTGAACCAGTAAGTGGTTGTTGTTGGTTTGTTGGTAGTTTTCCTAGCAGCAATTTGCCTTGAATTTCCAATTGAGATATTCCTAGCTACCTATGTCAGAGATACCATGATAAATGAATGGCGCATTCCTTGGGTTTTTCCTGATCAATGGATGGTACATCCCTTGGGTTAACCCTGATAAATGGATGGTTCATCCCTTGGGATATCCCTGATAAGCGGATGGTACATCCCTTGGGTTATCCCTGATAAACGAATGGTGCATTCCTTGGGTTGGGCAGGTGAAGAGGAAGTGACCTGGTGGAAAATTTTGGATAGTTGTAGGAGAATATTAGTTGGGTTGAGATATTTAAGAGTTGTGAGTGGACTATGAGAGACCACCCTCTTTTTTTGGATTGCTAGCATCGGCTCAAGGGTGACTCGATGTTGAGATTTGGAACAGTCAGTCTACGATTGGGTGGAACATCCGTCCCAAGCAGCTGGTTGCATGATTCTTGTTTAAGATAAGTGTTTAATCTTGTATTGAGTTATTTACATGTGTTATTGTTGTGCATGAACTCTGCATGAATGAGAATGACTTATATGTTGTTGTAATGAACGATTTAGTTGTATCTCATGTTGATTATTAGCATGCTTCAGATGCATATGTTTTATGGTTATTGTTGTAGCTAAATATGTTATAAATTGTAGTTGTATTCTATGGGAAAATGGATAACAGAAAAATAATGGCTTTAATTAGAAGAATTTTCATGTTATGTGTATTCTACACATTTTGTTTCCTAGTTGGAGGCTAGGTACATTACTAAAATGGTATCATATCTGATAAATAGAAAGTTTTAGATGATGTGACCCAACCATGGTGGTTGGGTATGTTACAGAGTGGCACTCATGATCAAAGGGAGGGACCTCTTGTGACGATTCCACATGAAGATCATTCAGGGTTGTAGGTGTATGAGGAGAGTTTGGACACAGAGGGTTTTGATTGTACGCCTGTCTTGCATTGCATGGATCATGAGCCATTTCTTTGGTCTCAAATCTTAGCTACAAAGATAGTAGTTGAGAAAATTTCTTGTGGACCAACTAACAAGGAAGTATATGCACCACATGATTGGGCGATTGAGTTTAGGACAAATGTGGATACATCACTATGGGATCTAGGTCCAGTTGATATTAGTGCGATTGATACAGTAGCACATATAGGATACATGATTGTGCATGATGATACAGTGGTGTGCAATGGTATACATTAGTATACAGTGGTGTACAATGGTATGTAGTGGGTTTTTGGGACATTTCCCACAGGGCGACCTCTAGGCGGAGACTTCAGAGATATCATTGACTATGGTTCACTCAAGATTGATGAGTGGATGGACGAGCTTCATGGAGAGGAATATTCCTTGAATATTGATCTTCGATTGAGATATTTCCATAGCAGGGACAGAGAGAAGGATACCCTCAAGATCACTCTCAGATGCTACTTTTAGTCCTTAGTCATACCATCGGGGTTGACCAAAGCACCTGAAACTTTCCAATCTTACACGAAGTGGCAGTGGCATCTAGTGCCATTTTTTGATGCCAACAGTATATTCGGCAGGACGTGGAGGCCTCACCTGAGTTAGTCAAATGAGACATGCAGGATTATAGCCATGTCAGAGTTCTTTTTTTTTTACTATGTGGTTAGGACATAGGAGGACATCCAGATTGTATTGGGTTAGTTCATAGAGATTCTAGTTGATAGAGGAGTGGATGGCATTATCCACTACATAGGTTTCACACTTGCATCCCCTCAGCCCCCACTTAGAGAGATGATTATGAGGTCTATGTATGATCCACCTTCGAAAGGGAATTTTGTGTACTTGTATGAGTATGGGGCACCGAAGGTGATAGGGTTACTTTCCAGGGAGGTATTTAGACTCCACAAACTACTCGTGTGCATTGATGATGATCGAGATAATAGATTTTCTGGTACATTTTGGCAGGAGCAGAACAAACCAACAGGAAAAGAGTTGATTCCTAATACTAGGATTCCACCAAATGATGGCATACCAGGGACTTGGCTCATTTCAACTCCAATGGTTACCAGTATGGTGTAGTAGTAGTTAGTAGGTATTAAGAGAGGTGGAATTCCTATTTGGTGGTGGGATCTGGGAATTCATCTTAGTGATGGATTGATTCAAATGATGGTCGACAAAGTCATGACAGTGTTTGGTTCATTTTATTTTTGGGACATCAATAGAGGGGAGGTCGATACTTACTCTATAGGGAAGGATAGACTTGAGGCCAGCCATGGAATTGCAGGCTTATACTTCAGTACGACACTTTCACATGAGAGGATTCAGGATGGTGGCTTCAGTCCCTTAGAAGATATTGGCTTAGGGTTCCATGAGAGGAGGATGCAGACTAGCCATGTTGGTTCAACGATGATGATCAGAGTGGTACAACATCAGTGTGGTGGTATCTTTCCAAGATTATTTTGGGACCGTGGGATCACATTGTTTGACATTTCAACCACTATTAGAGAGGAGAGCATCGAATTTGACTTTCCATAGTTTCATTTTGGGATGATTAGGAGTGGTTTCTTGGAGGAGTATTCTTACGAGGAGTTGTCTGAGTGTACACAGCTTATGATTGATTGGAGTATTAATAGTAATCATGTGGATTCTTGTATAAGCACATTACAGACCAGTGTTATGTGCTTTGCATCATATAGGCTAGTTTGGGATCCTAGCGACTTTACCATCTACATGGTTCTTGTGTTCACATGGAGGGACTTTGCAGATGATATGTTGGGAGATTTCTAGGACAATACTTGGATGATTGTAGTAGACAGGAGGTGTTGGAGTATTGGGACCTTTCCCTTTGATACTTAGAGACTAGGTGTAGTGGATACCCTATCAATTGGTCACCACATAAACTTCTCTATGATGTCTGATATTAGAGTGGTGATACATTGGATGGGCATGATCCTAAATAGTGGATGTGATCCTTTAAGGTGTTGCAACTTGTGGAAGTAGAATGGGAAGGATGTTTGATCGACTATGATAAGAGTAGTGCAACATCAACATGGTGTTTTCTTTCTGAGGATATCTTGGAACCGTGGGATTTCAATAGGAGACAGTGCAACAATTGACATGGAGGCAAGAGACAGTTTTTTATCTCATGATATTGGTTCCCTAAAATAGTAGTACATTAATGGGTTGATCATGTTATTGCAACACAAAGTGGCCTTGATTTCTATCATTTTTTAGGAGTCATCTTATGTCAGTACATTATTGGACCACGCCTTGAGCGGATGATGCTTCACATCTTACAAGGTGGTTTTGGATACTTTCAGTTTCAATCTGGATAAACCAATGGAGCATCAAGTCATAATGGCATTTCTTTAGAACAAGCAATCTTTGGGAAGAGAGGACTTGTCATGTCCCCATTTTTTAATTCCCTGGTTTTGTAGTAGAAGGGACTCTCGTGGTTTGTCAGTGGAGAAATACGAGTGAAAAGGAGGTCATTTAATGTCACTTAGTTAGGAGATATTATATTATTAAAGTGACATTAGGGAAATTAAAGTAACTTTAGATTAATAAGTTACTTAATTTTATTAAAGTGACTTTTAATCCTAAATTGAAATTTGGAGGGAAAATAAGGGTTACATTTGATTTGGTCAAAAATGGGAAAGATCTAGAAGGATTGATGTAGTCCAAAAGGGGAATTTCTAGAAGGCATGGAGGAAGGATCTAGAAGGGTTTGGAAAAGTATAAAAGAAGGGTAACCCCTCACTTCTCATTATTATGATTTGATATCTTATTGAGTGCTCTTGTAGCCAGTGTTTTCATTGGGGTTTTGTGAAAAACCCTTCCACTATTGGTTTGGTTTTGGTGGTGCAATATCCACCCTAGCTAGACAAGAGGGGAATCCATCATGATTTCCATTGGAGCTAGACAAGAAGGAGGAGAAGCCCTGCATTGTATTCATTGGATCTTCACTTGGGAGTTTTTCCTATTGTTGGAGGGATACGAAAGAGAACGGGAGGGTTACCGAGTTTCCTAGACAGGGACAAGCCTAGAAATTCATGGATTTTCAGAGGGTTTCATAGAACCAGGTCAAATGCACCCCCACGGGTCGAGTAGCAGGTGTCTCGCGAGGCCTTCACTATTTTCCCAACTTTTTCACGCAAGGCACCACTGGATATTTAGTTTTGTCAAGTGAGGATCTTTGCAGTCTCGCAGAGACAAAATAGGTATGGAAGGTCAGTTGGATGTACGGATGAGTAGAGGATTCAAGGAGGAATATCACAAAAGTTTTGTAGATTTAGGAGGGTTTCTAGCCCTATGGTGGTTTGTAATAGAGAAACATCAACTTTAGTAGAGACATTGGCACCATTATTCCAAGTTTTGATTGTTATGTGTGTTCTTAGGAAACTGTTCCATCTGTATAGAATCCATTAGTTATTACTGTGGGATTATATTGTATTTTTGTTCACCACTCATAATAAAATTCCACCATTGTCTCTTATTTCTTATGCTTATGTGGTCTTTAGTGTTTTTGACGAAATGTTCATTGGAGAAACACTTGCAAATTATTAAGGAAGATATAAAACATATGAATACAAAGTGTTTGACATAATTTCCCAACTAGAAACAATATTTTGGACAACAAACCTTTATTTCCCTAGCATATTTCCATTGGGGATAATACAATTTATTATTTCTTTTCATTTTCTTGAGTTATAAAGATTTGGGATCTGTTGTTTTACAATTCCCCATTTTTATACATCGGTGTCCCAAGATTATCAAGATTATATTTCAGATTATATAGAGGAGTACCACCTCTATAAAAATGAAGGGTAATTTTTAATCCTCACGAGGTTACTATTTTGATCTTAACATATTCAAACATCAACATTTTTGGTGACCATATTGGTGAAAGAACAAAAAAGTTGGTTTTATACTAGAATTGTTTATGACTCGGCCTCAACCTAACCAACCCCAGTTGCAAGTTGGATTAGGAAATCAAACAACCATTTTGCATCAATTACATGATCTAGTGCTCACAATAGCCCAAACTCGCAAAGAACTTGAAAGATCTTGGAAAACTCTTGCCCGTGAAGAAGAAAGAGAAATTGCAAGAAGACAAATACAAAGAAGGAAAGACAGAGATTGAAACTGTAAAAACATAAGGGCCCAATAACAAGTACCAAAATCAAGAAACTTGAAAGAATCAAAGAAAGTTCAAGTGTTAAAGAAGAAAAAGATCAAATCATGGCTAATAGAGAAGAAATAAATCAAGACCCTCCTAAGAATCATGAAGAAAGAAGACAAAGAATTCCACAGAGAAGGGTTATAAACATCCCTTTAAATATGTACAATGAGCAACATCAATTTCCAACCCTCCCCTAAGGGTTATTACCAACATTCCCAGGAGATGGATTAGTCGATCAAAAGAAACACATCGAAAAAAAATTGAACCAATGTGAGATTCATTTGGTTGAACATGATGAAGTGATGATTTAATTATTTCTTCAAACATTCATAGACCAAGACCATGAATGGTATATGTCTCTTCTAGTAAATTCAATTTCTACTTTTGATTATTTAGAAGGCATGATTCTAACCATGTATGCTCCTCCAAAACCATATCATACCCTACTTACAAAATTCACCCAAATCCATTTGAAAAAGGGTGAAAGGATCCGAGATTTTAATTTTTTATTTTTAAGAATGCTTAATAAAATAAAATAAAATAAAATACCAAATGATCCAGTCATACTTGGATGCTACAAAAATGCAATGCCTTCAAATTCCAAATTTTCCATCAGATCTTCACAAATTGAGGATTTAGATGGAGCAATGAATAAAGAAACAAAAATGGAAGAGATTATGGTTGATATTGATGTAGATCCAGATATCATTCTTGGTATAATTCAAAGAGAAATGGATACACTCAATATCTCAGATCAAAGAACATCATATTCAAAAATAATTGAAGATCAAAGAACAAGAAACATTGAAGATTGAGGAATTGGTAGAGGGATACTCAAAGGAGTAATTACTAATGTAAAAAAATGATCCAACAATGACGCAAGAGACTAAACAAAGAATGGAAATATCACAGATGAATAGAACCATCAAACAAATGCAAAATTAATTGATGATATTAAGGAGAAATGAGAATTTTCTCCCAAATCAAAGAATGCATGTCCAGGAATAGAGAAGAAATCCAATTCAAGAACATAGGATCAGAAGTGATGGTACCACTGATGAACTTAGAAAAATGGAGCCAAGAGAACCAAATCCAAACATTTTAGTATTAGAATATGTTTTTGAAGATCAAAACATTGATCAAGAGGTTGATTTCATTCAAGAAGAAATTCTTGAATATGTACAGACTGATAAATGTGATTCATCCATGTATACATTTGAGGAAAATAAAGAAAATGATAGCTCGCAAGATCATGTTGTGCAAACAAGAGAACAAGAAAATAAACTCAAAATAAAAGACAAATTGGAAAAAGGAAAAGAAAAATAAAATGCAGATAAAGAAAAGAAAAGATGAGACCAAGTGGAACAGAGGCCAATAAGAAGCAGCATGTGGAAATTCAATCTAATAGTCCTCCATAGATGACATATAATGTAATAGATGATCTATCAAAATTAAGGATTACTTTTCCATTCATGGAAGTTGTGAAAATTCCCCAACAAAAGAAAAATATCCTTAAAAGTTTAGATGGGCCCATTCATAGAATGGAAGTTGTTGCATCAAGTTCAAGGAAACAACAAAATAATTCAACAGACAGATGAAAGGTAAAGTCCCACCTTTTTATATAATGATAGAAAATCATGATGTTGTCCTTCATAATTGCATGATTGATATAAGATCTACAAACAATATCATGCCATTATCAGTCAATGAATCACTTGGGATGGGTTGTACCAAGTACTATAAAACCAGGGAAAGTATTTATTCCATTGATTTGAGAAACGTCCTAGCATATGGAGAAATTAAATATTTGTATGCTTGGATAACTATCACCCCACATATTACAACTGTATTCACAATTATAGTGGTTTATCTTCCTCCATCTTATGGAATGGTTCTTGGTAGAGATTGGTCTTCATTAATTGGAGGGTATATCATGAATGATGGGAGTTGCATGATGTTAGCCAATAAAGATGGAACAATGTTGAGGGTTCCACGAGAACCAAGAAAACCATTCTCTTTTAATAAAAAGGATAATGAATTGATGCAAGGGTATGCCAATGTCGGTATAGGGAACATCTCGTGTTGGACTCAGAACAACAAGATGTCCCAACAAATGAAGAAGAAAGTTCTTTCAAAGGAGTTTGTAGAATGTCTTTTGATGGTGCATGTTCCATTTCATGGAGTGGTGTTGGAATTGTACTCAAAGTTCCTGATTCAATAATACATCCACATGCCATCAGATTGGAATTTCCTTGTGCAAATAACAAAGTCGAATATGAGGTATTGATATAGGGGATGATTTTGGCATTGGAAATGAACATTGAAAATCTGATTATAACCAGTGACTCTGAACTAGTTATAAATCATATTACTAAAAAATATAATATTAAAAAAGAAAGACCGAAATTGTGTGCAAAAAGAGTAAATGAACTAATGCATTCATTTAGTTCATTTAATATATATGTCTTCCATAGAGAAAGGAATCAGAAAGCACAATCGTTGGCACTTGTTGCATCATTATTTAATCTAGATGATTCTAAATATAAGAATACTTTTCAAGTGAAAAGAATCTTCATGCCCTCAATTCCTAACAATAGGAATACCTTCAAGTATTTGATAATGATGAACAATTGAATGATTTTCTTGTCAATGCAGGTGAACCTAGAGAAAGTATTGCATTGATTTCAAAAAATTGTGTCAAATCTGAATCTCTTTTCATAGGAGATGATAACTTCAAATAAGTCCAAAGATTTGAAAGAATAAGAATCTACATGAAAGATACAACAAACTCACAAGATAAACATCAGAACTAAAATCTCTCCAAAATATGTGAATCTTGGGACTGATTGCAGACTAGAAGAATTTGATCAATATATTGTTTGTTTAAAGAATATTTTGATGTTTTTGCATGGAGCTATGATTATCTCAAATCTTATGATAAATCAATATTCCATCATATCATACCACTAAAATAAGGGACCAATACATTTAAATAGAAGTTGAGAATAATAAGCCCCAAATTGAACCCCTTGGTGAAAATAGAACTTGAAAAATTGAAAAAAGATTGAATAAATTTTCCAATTAGACATTCAGAATGGCTTTTCAATACAGTCATTGTAAGGAAGAAAAGTGGTGAAATTCACTTATGTGTTGACTTTCAAGATTTAAACAAAGCAAGTATAAAAGATAACTATCATTTTCCAAACATGGAAATGTTACTCCAACAAGTTATTGGCTCATCTCTCATGTCCATTCTAGATGGTTTCTCATGATATAATCATGTCTTTGTTGCAAAAGAAGACAAATTGAAAATTATTTTCATCACACCATGGGAGAAATATGCATATGTTTGCATGCCATTTGATTTGAAAAATACTAGAGAAACCTTCATAGGGATATGGATCATGCCTTCAAATATCTAATTGGGAAATTCATGGTTGATTACCAATATGATATCATTGTCTATTCCAAGATAAGAGAAACACATACTGATCATTTAAGAGAATGTTTTGAAATATGTAGATTAATTGGAATCTCTCTAAATCCAAAGAAGTGTTTATTTGCAGTTTCTGAAGGAAAATTGTTAGGACATATAGTCGGAAAGGAGGGAATTTATATTGATCCTGAAATAATAAAGGCTATTAATGAATTAAATCCACCAATATAAAAAAAAAAAAAAAGAGTTCAATCATTCTTTGGAAAAATAAATTTTGTGAGAAGATTTGTTCCAGATTATGCAACAATTGTCAAACCAATAAATTTGTTGCTCAAAACAGGACCAAATTTTTGAATGGACTAGAGATATTCAATGATCTTTCAATAATATCAAACATGCAATTACAAATTCCCCAGTATTGATAAGAACGGATTTTAACAAAGATTTTATTATATATTATTTTTCCTCGAAAGAAATTATTGCTTCAATTTTAATGCAAAGAAACAATAAAGGAGAAGAACTCTTGATAAGCTTCATGAGTAAAACCTTGGATGATTATGAATTGAAGTATTCGGATATAGAAAAGAAATCACTTTCCTTAGTAAAGGCATTAGCTCATTTCAGAACTTACATATTATCTTCTCATGTCATAGCATATGTTCCCTCTTCTCTAGTAAAAATGCTACTCAATCAACAATTAAGACAAGGGAAATGGGAAAATTGATTGGCTAAGATCCAAGAGTATGACATAGAGATTAAACCACTAAAAGTAATCAAAGGACAAGGGCTATGCAAGCTTATTGCATGGAATGATTCATTAAATGGGGTTGTATCTATTTCAACAGGAAAATATATATCAAGTTGTAAGTGGTATAAAGATATCATTTTCCATTTGACATCTGGCCATTTCCCAAGTGGCATGAGCCCAAAAGAAACAAGAGCAATAAAAATGAAATCAAATCAGTATGTACTAGTTGCATAAATTTTGTTCCAAAGAAACTTTGATGGAATATTATTGAGATGTGTAGATGCAAAAAGAGCTCAGAGATTAATGGTAGAATTGCATGAAGGAATTTGTTGAGAACACTTTACCCATGACTATTTCATATAGAATAATAAGAGTTGGTTATTATTGGCCCACAATTTTCAAAGATTCATATGCAAAAATAAGAAAATGCATTTCTTGTCAGAAATTTTCAAGAAAAATGAAGGTTGCAATGTATTTTCAACCTATATCAATAGAAGAACCATTTTCACAATGGGGGCTTGATGTTATTGGGCCAATAAACCTGAAATCAAGTAAAGCTCATTCATACATTCTCACTACTACAGATTATTTTACAAAATGATAACAAGCAGTAGCATTAAAAAAGGCAAACTCAGAAGAACATATAAAATTCCTCAAAGATAATATTCTATCAATATTTGGGGTTCTAGAAAATTTTATCACAAACAATGGATCAATATTCATTTGATCAAAATTTACCAAATTTTGTGGAGAGTTTGGTATTATAATGGGACAATCATCAAATTATTATCCTCAAGGAAATGGCCCAGTTAAGTCTACAAACAAAACTTTGGTCCAAATCCTCAAAAAGACTGTTGATCAAAATAAATAAAAAATGGCATTTAAAATTAACATATGCATTATGGGCAAGTAGATTGACACCAAAATACAGCACTGGGATATCTCCATATGTATTGGTGTATGGAGAAGAGGCTAGAATGCCAATCAACTTGGAAATAAATGCTTTAACATATGTTGTAAACATTGAGGATCCATAAGAAGTCTCTCCACTACATAAAATATACAATCAACTAATCAAATTGGAAGAACAACGAGCCAAATAATTGAATAAAATGAGACAAAGGCAGTAAATTCTTAAGATATGTTTTGATCAAGGTACAACAATGGAAATTTTTCAAAAAGGGGAATTAGTGCTACTGTGGAACAAAGCCAAAGAAAAACCTTCTATGCATACAAAGTTTGAAGCACTATGGATTGGACCTTATATTATTGAAAATATCTTGGGTTTCAATTCTTATATGCTCAAAGACATGAAAGGAATAGTGCAGATGTTGTCAGTTAATGGCCAACACGTCAAAAGTTTCTTTGTTTGATTAATATTGCTCTTGTCTTGTACATAGTGTTTTCCTTTTATTTTTCTACTTTCAAGTAAGTCAACTTTCTATTTTCGTATAATGACTCCATGCCCAATAGAAAAGACTATGGATTCTCAGTTACCCACAAGGGGTATTCATCCCACAAGTGGAGCTAGTTGTTGAATTGTATATAAGATTTTCCTCATCCTTACTTTCTTCCTTTTCTTTGAAAAATCATTGTTCCATGACGGGTTCATAAATCTCTTTACCAAAAAGTTCCATGTTATGCAAATTGTACTTTCTTTACTTTCGTCGTAACCATAATGCACCATGACTTAGTCATATTTTAAGAATTGTTCTTATAATAGCGGGTTTGCTGGCTACCAAACTTGTAGTTTCATTTTATCACCTCTTATGTTCCCTTTTCTCTGTCGTTACCAAAACAAACCTTCATTTTTCCATGATCCCCATTTTAAGTTCTATACTTAAAATATTTATGATTTTTCCACTGTGGGTTTGTGGGTCCCCAAGTATTGAATAGTTCATTTCTTATGAGTCTGACCAATAACAACATTTTTGTCTTCACTCTTATCGTCGAGCAATAATTAACCATATTTCCATGTTATTTTGGGTTCGTAGGCTAGCGGTTTTGTGGGATGACGGACTTTCGGGTTCACCTCATCATCCCTTCCATGCCTGACTCCCTGCCATATTGCATCCATTTCTTTGTCACTCTTCTCATGATACATTAAATTCTAATCTTACGGAAGATAAATTTCATTTAAATCATGAAAATGTTGTTATTAATGGCATAACTCTCGAGGTAATATCATTTAATTTGCATTCATTTCTTTATCGAAAAAAGGATTTAAGTCATATTACCAAGGAGAAACTTCATTTCAAAATCATTATTTTAAGTAATTATACTACAGTCCACCAACTTCAATAAAAAGGCTACAAGAAGACAATAGTTATGTGTAAATGCATTGAATATTTTCGGGCAAGAAAACCAAAATTTTCAATGGTTACTAGTACTATGCTACATTTCCCTTACCTAGAAGAAATGAGAACAAAATATGGACACCAGGGATTTCTCTAGCTAAATTTGTACCCAAAGTCTTTGACTGTAAGGAAATTTTCTCCTGGTGTGTTGACAAATGTGTTCCAAGGTAAAGGGTTATTCAAATTCAAAGTGAAATATCCATTTCTTTAGCATCGTTGGTTTTTAGAAGGATGTTGAAGTTTTCAGAGCCTACCATTACCTATAAAGGAGAAGACGAAAGGAACTTCCTCAAGAATAAAAACAATGGATTGGATCTTTTACAAGAATATTTAGAGGAACCTGCGACAATGCCAGCTGATATATCAAGAATTCAAGTTAGTTTATTGAAAAACCCTTATCGATAACTTGCATGGATTTTCACTAGAATTATTGGTCAAGAATCCACAACAACCATTCCTCAGTTGGCCCTCTATATATTATATTTTACAATTCGTGAAAAAACTATCTTTGATTAGGGAAGAATCATCTCTGTTGAAATTTCTTCACATCTTTTGAAATTCAAGAAAGAAAAGAAGTTCTATATTGCTTCTTACTTAATATTTTCTATTACTTATTTCCACATCTTCAAGGGTTTGACTATCGGGTAAAGGGTAGATTGTAAAATTTATCCAGTAAATATGTGGTATCAGGCTCTATGGAGACAGAAAGCTACTTGTTAATTTTATGAAGTATACAACGAATTTGTGATTGTTTTCAAGAAACTTCTTTTTGGAGAAAATTGTTGGACAACTGAGAGGGGGGCGTGAATCAGTTGTTACCATGCTTAAACAATTATGCTTCTTTTAAACTCTTTGTTGAGACACCAAATGATGATCACAATAATGCAGGGAAATAAACAATGGCACATTCAGCATCAGTCACATATATGAGAAACA
>JZKD02S1486047.1:425465-437538 GCA_000966675.3 Picea glauca | reverse complement strand
GATAGATAATTTTGATCTTCTAGATTAGGGTTGATTACATCTTTATAATACCTTAATTTTATTTTTTCCTCTAACTCTTTATCACACCACATTTTTCCCTTAAATTTTGATTTGATGTTTTTTTTAATAGTATCTTTATTCTGCAAAATGGTTTTGTCCATGATTCCCCAATAGTTTAGCTAGGACCGGGCGTCTTTATGCCATCCTCCCTTGAGTCGATGGTGGTTATGACTTGATTTTGAAGGAATTTTAGGTAGCCTCTTGTCTTCCATGTTGTTTAACTTGTTCTTATACATTAGGTATCTAGTCATAGCCATGGTGGTTATGCACATTTCTTGGGCCACTAATGAAAATAAAATTGATTCTTAACTCTTATAATGGAAAAAACAATACTATTTAAATTATTCATATAATAAGAATTAACAATATGAAATTAATATCCATATTGTTACCAACTTATATTGTGAATTTGTTTATCGATCTTGAATGTGAAATGAGACCTTGTGTCAACTAATTGAATCCTAGTGTCGACATGTTGACTATCGATTGATCCACTAGTTGACCTCCCTACCAACTCCTTTGGATACTCTCCTTCCCCAAGGACTCTAATATGGAATGGGATTGTATGGATTAATACCTCGTTATTAAATGAATGAATTATGAAGCCACCAAGCTTGAGAAGAATCTACACTTCTCAGAAAAAAATCAATATACCAATCTCTCAATAAATACCAAAGAAAATTGATTTTAGCATTATGATATCCATCCATCATTGGGATGCATAAGTGTTTTTTCCTCCAAGCTCAAGCCCTATTTTATAGTTTTTGTGGCCCATGCCACTTTTCCAACCCATGCAAAATTATATTTTATAAAATTATTTATTAGCTTAATACTCACCCTATACCCGTGTGTCACTAATATGCACAAGTGTACACGCAATTTACCTATTTAAATTTATAAAATAATGAATTTTAGTCACTCAACTCCCTGACATGGATTATCTTGAGAATGAAATGGAACACACACAGAAATATAGAGAATACAACAATACAATGAAACCCAAGTTTTGTTAATGAATAAAATAATAGAATATTGTAGAACACAAATTGGCTAGAATGGTGGTAGCTTATGTTTCAAGAGAAAGAGATGTCGGATACACTCATTCACAAAAATTTGATTACAAAGAGGCTGAAAAAGGGCCTTTTATCATGAATCCTAAAAAAAAAAGAGGAAAAAACCCTAACCCTAGAAGATGAAAAGCCAAAAGTATTGTGAGCCCCAAGGTGGTTAGTTGATAGGTCAACTTCGTGGGGGCACAACATTTGCATATGATCTTTGTTTGGGGTGCACGATAGCTCATTGGAAAGACCTATGAGAGGATTACAACTTTTGGATAGAGCTAAGGTATTTAGATGAAAACCCTTGGCCCCCCAAATGTCCAAAAAACATCGTTTAGGGCCTCAAAATAGCCCCAAAAGTTTGGGACCCAAAAAACTGTAGACAATTGCCAAGAATATAGAGAATCATTGAGTAAGTAGAAGAGGGTTGTGGCCACTAATATCCACCCAGATCAATCCTCCCCCCTTAGGAATAAATTATCTCCATTGTGTCAAGTTCCCTCATCAGATGAGGAAACTTCTACTAAATTTGGCTTCTGGTGAGCCCCTTGCCTTAATGAAGAAGCTTCCCCACTTTGACAATCTGATAGAGTTGTATGTTTTATTGGTGGGTGCTTGTAATTTGAGTATCCATGATTCAATAAACTATAGCCTTCTCAAGGTAGTTAGGGTTTAGTTTTGTAGGGGTCAAGTGCTTAGCTACCTCCAAGGTGTCCAATAGAGGTGGAAAATATGGGCGAAGGAGCTCCACATTAAAGACTGGATGCAAGCCGAGGAATGAGGGAATAATTAATTTAAAATAATTCTCACCTAAAACCTTGGTGATGGTGTAATGCCTATATCGAAGTGGGAGAATCTTATGATGCGATCCTACAAGGCACACTTTCTACAAATGTAACCAGATATTATCACCAATCTGAAACTTGTTTGAAACTTGATTGTAGTGTAGCTAGAGAGGTAATGTGGGGTCCAAAGTGCCCATAGTAATAATAATGGAGGCAATTCAATGTAACGTGGACTAGGTCCACTATATTATTAAATAAGGCCCACTATGGTAGTTAGATATAATAAATGTAAGACAACCTTGTAGAAGGTTATGTAGTGTAGCTGGAGAGGTAATGAGGGGCCCAGAGGGCCCATAGTAATAAAAATGGAGAGCATTTAATGTAAGGTGGACTAGGTCCACTATATTATTAAATAAGGCCCACTATGGTAGTTAGATATAATAAATGTAAGAGGACTTATTAAAAGGTTCTACTTCTAGAAGGTCCCTCCTCTATAATGCTCTTAGATGGTTGGTATCACTATATAAAGGAGTTCAAGCAATGTAATGTGAACAACAAGAAGAAGTATTGTATTTGGAGTGTGTAGTTCATTAGGAAGTTTCCCCCTCAAAGAGGCTAGTGAACAAGAGAGGATCTCTTCCATAATAGGATCTATTATATGGTGTAACCCTACCTTATTGGTTTTTAATATAATAAAGTGTGGGTTTTCTATATTTCTCATTGGATCTATTGCAGCATTTTTTATTCAGGTCTTTGGTACTTAACAATTGGTATAAGATCACTTTCCTTGGCAGGAATTGTGGGAAAATTGTTTTATATTGCAGATCTTTCAAAGAAGAAAAAGAGGAACGCGAAACTTTGAAAAAATAATGTATCTTTATATGTGGAATTTTCATAAAATGGTTGTAAATTTGAGTTCCTTTCAGAAACGAAACCCAATTTCAAAAAGAAAATTGTCAGAAACGAAGTTCGGGAAGTGAAGTTATTGACATTTTAAAATCTGCAATTTTCAGGGTTTTTTATGAACGACCGTGAATTTTTTCTTATTTTTGTAGAACCTGAGGACGAATTGGATCAAACAAATTACATTTATGAGTTCCTCTCACAATTTCACCAATTTAAATAAAAACAACATCTGAATCGGAGTTCCGGAAGTGAAGATATTGTTGATTTAAAATCATCCATTTGGGGGGGGGTTCATGATGGTGGAGGGACTGCAGAGCTCATAAATTTTCACAGAATGCTCAGATTGCTACCAGATTAGTGTCATTGGATAGATAATTTTAACATCTTTTGTATATTATATGTGGTTTTTTCAATATATATTCGACTTCTCATGGAAAATAGATAGAAGTTTGAAGCCCTCAAGACAAAAGTTCATAGAGGGAGATGTAACCTGGAGAACATCAACCAAAGATATAACATGGAGATCGTTGGCCATCACATCATGGAAGAACATAATCAAGAAACATATGTTTGGTCTTATTGAGAGACCAAAATTAATGAATTGTATATGGATAGTTTTCATTTATGGGATGACAACCACTTTCGTATTTTATTTGATGACTCTACTCCACCTTATGTACAGAACATCAATGTGACAAATCAGGATCTAGTTAGGACTACCAGTTTCTAACCTGCATATTCTATAGTGGTATTGTTCCTTCCATATTCAGTTGCATCCCTTTCCAAGTATGTGGATGGATCTACATATTTGGATCCACATGACCAGTCTCAATCTTTGGAGCATCATTTTCAAGTGGCTCTTGAGATCCAATATATTTATCATAGATTTCACATGAGCACTTGGACATGGGACCTAGGTTGCAGTGGTATTTGTACTACTTCAGCATGGTGGCTTGCATTTATACATGGGACCCCGGTTCTCTAGTCTACTTCAACACTATGGTCCACACTTATCCATGGGACCCTAGTATATGGTTGTACTCCCTCATAACAAGTGTCGAGGACAACACTTTCATAAGGGGGATGGAATGTAGTGTTGTTAGAGAGGTAATGGAGGGCTTGGAGGGCCCATAGTAATAATAGTGGAGGGAATTCAATGTAAGGTGGACTAAGTCCACTATATAAAGGATTTCAAGCAATGTAATGTAAACAAGAAGAAGTATTGTATTTGGAGTGTGTAGCTCATTAGGAGGTTGTCCCCTCAAAGAGGCAAGTGAAAAGGAGAGGATCCCTTCCATAATAGGATCTATTATATGGTGTTTCCCTGCCTTAAGGGTTTTCAATATAATAAAGTGTGGGTTTTCTATCTTTCTCTATGGATCTATTGTGGTGTTTTTGTATTCAGGTTTTTGGTACTTAACATCGACGTTGGTCATGTCGCTTCTTGTATTTGGCAACGGATTTCTACAAAACGTCATGGAAGTGTTGGTAGATGTGTTGAATCCTTTCAAAAAATATGGCTTCCTTAACAGCCTCAGTTTGAGCATGGGCAGATTCTTCCTGTGTGGATGCAATTGACATAGCTACATCAATTGAGGCCAATAGTTGGAACACTAAGCACACTTGAAAAGGGTTGTGGCCAATAAATCTATGAAGGGAGTGATTGTATCTATTTTGAACATAAGGAATACTATCATCCCATGTGTGGGGATGTTTGGAGTTGTACATTCTTAGGATATGAACAATCATCATGTTGACTACCTCCATATATCCATCGGTTTGAGGGTGGAAGGTGTTAGCACTGAGAGTCACACTCAGACTGCCATGAGTGCAAGCCCAATACCCATCAGAATTTATAGATAATTGTTTATATCAAGGTGAAAAATGGATGAGGAAAACTTAGAAAAGGTGCCAATGATAGAAGGAAATCCCAAAGTATAGACCAAAAAGTGAGGCTTTATACAACTTCAAATCAGGGTTTTAAAGATTAAATGAGGATGGAAGATCAGATAATAAGTGTGGAATATATCTGTCATCTACATCAGGTAGCAAGATAGTTATATGAAGAAGATTCTATGAAATGAGAACCTCTTAAGACAAAGAGAAAAGATATGATACATCTGTAAGCATTATCACAATATAACATATACTAAAATAAGGATGCAACCAACTAAACGAATCATTCACTTAGCGGAAATCAAAGTAAGATAACAATGAAGAGATAAGGAAAACGACTTACTTCCATTAACAAAGTGTCTTAAATTTGGTTTACACAGTAGGAAAAAAATCTTTGTTATATGACAATATCAAAACTAGAGGTCTCTCCCATACCATTCCAACCTAAAAAAATTAATCAATTTTAAAAGGGTGGAAAGGAAGAGCGAGAGGGAGGGTAGAAAATAGTCTGCAAAGTTATTCCATTGGGCATGGAGTCAACACATCCTATAGATCAAAGGAACTCAAGCTCATACCACAACAAAAGGGATATAATTTATGGGTCGAGGTATAAGAAAGATAACAAAATGAAGAATATCATCAAGCAAAGATCCTCTCTGCAAAAATGACTTAAAAGATTACTAGAACAAAGATCATGAAAGGAGGCAATTACTACAAATCATTTGCAGCTCATGAATGTCCTGCCTCATGAACAACCATTGATCTTTAATGCCTATAATTCCATTCAATAAATATGACAAGGTAAAATGATAATAAAGAACACAAATTTTGATAAACAATTCTCATGAATCTCTAATGGCAGAAATGTTAATTACAACATGCCCTTGGGATTACAATTGAGCGACTAAACTGCTCCTCCAACTCTATCCTCTCTTGGATCATGAATCCAACCCTTTTCTCATAAAAAACCATTTCATTTATAGTGAATAATCTATATCTACCCTAAGGATGTCAAAACCAAGGAGTTACATAGGATCCTCATCCATTTAGGAGTCTTGTTACAAAAGATTCCAACAAAATCCCAACAAATTCCTATTTTTCTGGGATTTTTTCTATAATGATAAATGCCTTTTGAAACAGGTCATTTTGATTGATCTGGAGATGGAACAAATTTCCCTCATGTCCAACTAACTCCTAGGAGACCATTCGACCCTTCATTGTCAGGTGGAAACCTCCAAACAAGGTGAATATCTAACAACTATGCAAAAAAAAGAGTTTGTAGTGCACTGGTGTTTTAATTATATCTATTGAATGCCAAATTGGGTCAGGCTGAAATTTGTTCAGCAAGTCAATGTCATTATCATGCTCCTCCACACAAAATTTTAGAAAAACTCACATCATCGTTTTGGATTTATGATCAAATATTAAGAAGCAGTTGCTACAGGAAATGAGTTTGCAGTGCGTGTACCAATTTGCAACGCTTTTGTTTGTGAGTTTGCATCGCCAATTCAAAATGGATCATTCACTTCAAGGAAGTTGTTATAAAATTCGGTGACATTATCCATGAAAATCTAATTAAAATAAGGCACTAAAAATCATAAAATCCCCTTCACATTCTATGTGCTAACATTTGGATCCACAGGGGATGGAGACCTACCTGTGAGGCTCCAAGAACATGCAATTCCAGTGCCTTATCCATTGGGATACGTAGTCCTTCACCTCCTTCCAAATTTTTGTAACTTATTCAAATCCTGAAAACACACTGTTGAAAACAAATCTCACACTGCAATCCAAATGCAAATTGAAGGTTGCATTCAAACTGAAAACCAAATGCTTGCATGGCAAGATTATTTATATACATTCCTACTTCTAACTACTGAAAAATTGAACCTTCAACTATATACAAATTTTCTCAGTAACCATACAAATAAATTTGTGACGGAATGATCTTCATCCTCATCTTGGAAACTGAGTACTAAGTAGCAATAGAGACATAATGACAACCACAGACACTTCCTTGAAAAATCATATGTACAATCCAGGAATGTTGTTCTTATGATGACAACAACTGAAAATCTATTGTTGCAAAACATCTCCATATAAATAGCAATTGGACCTTGAAATCCATACAAAAATTGTTGTGGCTCATCAATGAATTCCTCCTTGGATAATTCAAGCATGGGCTGGCTTGAAAACTATTGCAATGGATTTCCACTCTTTTCACCAATTTCCAGTGAATATGGGTGAATATGAAATGGGATCACAAGATCTATAGTTGGGACTAGATCATTTTTACATCTGTAATAATCAAGATGAAAATGAGAAATGTCAACAAGTAGTGTATCAGAGACATGTCTATCTGCTTCTAGTCCATTTTCTTGTGAAGGAATATCATAATGAAGATCATTCAAAATCTCTTAATCATCATGAAAAGTACTTTCTTCTATGGAAAATTCTTCATCAAAAGTATGCTTTTCATGACAAGCAAAGTATTTACAAAGTAAAGAAAACTCATCACAAAAATTTTCATAAAGATGTTTAGTAGAAAAATACTTCTTACAAAACAAATTAAAAGCAGCATGAAAACTTGTCAAATATTTGATACTAGCAACTGGAAGAGATCGGCACCAGTCACAAGCTATTCCCTCTAATGAGTACCTGAAAAGCTTGATCTGAACATCCTCATGCACAATCTGAAGTCGATGAATAAAATCATGGAAATCTAGCAAGTGTCCAGTTGGTACTTCCCAATCTTCTCCTCTAAATATGGTAAGGAAACCTTCCCATTCATCTCTACTAGGCACTATATTAGGAAAATCGACTATCTTTGAAAAATCACAGAAATCATACCTCTGAGCTAGGATCTTATCCATTTCAAAACAGTGGAGTCACCATAGTGAAAGATAAGTAGTATAAAAGTGTCTAGCTTCAGTTCACCATCCAAATATATATATAATCATCATAGCTCACCTAGGGAAGGTGTGTTCATTGTCGTCCCTGACAATGACGCCAAACATGTTAGCATTGAGAGTCATACTTAGGTTGCCATGAGTGCAAGACCAATACCCATCAGAATTTATAGATAATTATTTATATCAAGGTGACAAATGGATGAGGAAAACTCATAAAAGGTGTCAATCACAGAAGGAAATCCCAAAGTATAGACCATCAAGTCTTTAGACAACTTCAAATCATGGTTTTAAAGATTAAATGAAGGTGGAAGATCGGATAAGAAGTGTGGAATATATGTATTATCTACATCATGTAGCAGGATAACTATATGAAGAAGAATTTGGCGTATATAATCTACATGAAGAAGAATTTAGGATAACTATAACTATAATCTACATCGGGAATTCAACGTATATCTCCAGGCTTTCCTTCCAGGCCATGTTGGATCTACCGCCATGTGTACCTAGAATCTATGGCTAGGATTTACTCTGTCTTGCAAAACTCCGGGGAAACTTGAGGGCCCCTATATCATCGAATACCTAGAATTTTTGGATAAGAATTGATCTGTGGACACATGTCCCTCCAATTTCAATGATTCAGATTAACTTTGTGACTTCGTCATTTGATAGTTTCAGCGCTAGACCACTCCTATTCTCCTGAAGTATAACTTCGCCAAAGAACTTAACGCTTCCCTTCCTATGTCTAATCTAATGGTTGAGAGAGATCCATATTGAATCCCCAGATAGATAGCTCTTGTCAATTTGCAACTTTGGCCTTCGGTTGTTTTCGAGGATTGTGGAGTCACAAGTCCCGAAGTCCCGAAGTTGAAAGATCTAGCTCTTTTCGAGCTAGTGTGAGGTTCCTAGGCCATAGGGGGCTAAGAACAAATCCCTATTTGCAGCAAAGGGGTTAAGGATATGAGCATGATCCCTCAGTCAGATGGGTGGATAGTCTGAAGGGAAACCACCCTTCTCCACAGAGATGAACTTGACATTCCCTCTAAGGCGAATTCAATGGGATTGGTAGGAATTATGTGTTTCAGTCAATCCTACCCCAACTCTCCTGCAAATTCACACCTCATAACTCTTTAGCGGCTAAACTAATATAATTCAAGATCATATAGATATAACAATTTATAGAAAACAAAGTGAATTTCGAATAATTGTTCAAATACTGAAGGACTTAATCATAAACACAAACATTTCATCATCACATACAATATATTACACAGAGTATGTAAATACTTATCAGAACTAGAAAATGTGAAGAAATTGCTTAAAGGGGTGCATGTTTCCTCCCAACCCTAGGCAAAGTCACTCCTGATAGATTTATCAATGGCCACCCCCTAGCTAGACCATGATTCTCTAATATATATTATTTCTCCTTGCTCCACAACAATCATGGATGAAGGTTACTCTCCTCCTCCCACAAGAAATTAGCAGTTGGTTTTCTCTACTCCAAGCAAGGAGGTCTGCACGAGTACTTCATCATTCACTCATCAGCCTCGTTTATCAGTTTGTATCCAAACCCTATCCATGGCTTCTTTCAGCCAAAACCAGCTTACCGCTCAATTTTTCCTCTCAACTCTAGAGTCGAAGTATGTTCATTTCTCTTCTCGGGAGAGTGTTTTATCTGCTTTTTTATCCTGCAAATTTGTCTTTATCCCTGAATTACCTCCTTTTTTTCATTCCTCAAAAAGGTTGTGTGGGTCGAAATCCCAATTCGTAGTCAGACCTGGAAGCCTTACAAATGGGTACCCTGCCCCATCTCCTCATTAACTCTTGAGGATGGCCTTCCAACTACCAGCCTGACTGGCAATTCATTTATGGGTCAGAGGACTGTTGAGAAATTACACCTAGTAGGTACTGGTCTAGTGAGGGTCATCTCAACCATTCTTGGTTTCCCCTCACTATATCTCTCATAGCATGCACAGTCTATCTTGGAAAACTTCCCCCCTTTCAGTAGTTGCGCAACACATATTCAAATTTATATTAATAACGGAAAATTCATACATTGACCCTTTTATCCAAAGGTTCATCAAATCAAACATTCACACATATTTAGTCTTTCATAGTGTCTTAGCTAGTTATAGTTATATTTATAAATTGGGGGGAAAAGGGGTATTACAATCCCCTCCCCCTTAAAGGAATATCGTCCTCGATGTTCTATCTATCGATGTGCTCTATATGTATAAAAGTGAACAAAAATGGATATGCATGTTTCATGGCATCCTTGATTTCCCATGTAACCTCATCTAGGCCAAAGTGTTTCCATTGCATCTTTACATGTGCAATGGTTTTGTTCCTGAGTGGGGTTTCCTTTATGTATATTATGAATTGAGGTTCTAGAAGGAATTATCCATTGGGTTCCACCTGAATCACAGACTAGTCAATAATATGATTAGAATCATGTGCATAATTCTTTAATAAAGAAACATGGAAAACATTATGTGCCTTCACTGTGGGGGGAAGTGCTAGTTGATAGGCTACTGGTCCCACTCTATCCAAAACTTCGAAGAGTCCACAATACCAAGGTGCTAGCTTGGCACAAACTTCCACCCTCAAAGAGATTTTCCTGGGTCTGACTCAGATATACACATGATCCCCTGCGTTGAACTCTCTAGGAGTCATTTTCAGGTTTGCATAGCTCTTTTGTCTATCCTGGGATATCTTCAGATTTTTCTTGATGTGAATCAGTTGTTGTTCCATTTCCTTTAGTATATCTAGCCCAATCGTAACTTTTTCTACTGGGTTGTTCCATCTGATTAAAATGTTGCATTTCCTTCCATAAAGGGCTTCAAAAGGGCTCATTTTTAATGACTCTTGATAGCCATTATTGTAGGCAAATTCTACCAGTGGTAGGTAGTCCTCCCACTTCTTAGGTTGATGCATTACATGCATCCTCAACATGTATTCTAATACATGGTTTACCCTCTATGTCTGCCCATCATTTTGAGGGTGATAATATGTACTAAAGAGCAATTTTGTTTCAAAACCAACAAATAGAGATTTCCAAAAGTTTGAAGTAAACTGTGTATCTCTATCAGATATAATTTCCTTGGGAATGCCATGCAGTCTAAATATCTCTTTCATGAATATGCTAGCAATATCTATTTCCTTGCAAGTTGACTTGACGGGTATGAAGTGAGCAACCTTGCTCAGTTTTTCCACAACTACCATGATGGCATCATTCTGTTTGGTTGATCTTGGTAATCCTGTGATGAAATCCATGGAGATGGTTTCCCATTTCCATTCGAGAATTGATAGGGGATGCAACATCCCTTCTGGGTGTCGGTGCTCTGCCTTGACTTGCTGACATTATAGACACTTAGCTAAGTAATCATCTATGTCCTTTTTCAGTCTGGGCCAATAAAATAGTTTCCTAGTGGTCGTGATTATTTTTTGATAACCAAGATGACCAGTATATGGTGTTTTGTGTAGTTCATCCATTATGAACCTCTTCAATTCATCACAACTTGGAATATATAATCTTCCCTTGTAAGTCAATAGGTCATCATTAAGCATATGATAATATTCATACTTCATCATTGTGGGTGGTATGATGTCACGGTCTTGAAAAATGCATATGTTTCTTGTGTAGTTTTGACCCTCTCTTTGATATTTTATTCACTCATGCTTACAGCTACCAAGTGAACTACTTTCATACTTCTACTAAGGGCATCAGCCACCCTATTCTCCTTTTCTTTGATATGTTTGATTTCGAAATCAAATTCACTAAGGAGAGCCATCCACCTATCTTGTCTCACATTGATTTTTGGTTGGTCAAACAAATACCTCAATCCACTATGGTCTGTAATAAGTACAAATATCCTACCTAAGAGGTAATGCCTCCACATTTTTAAAACATGCATTATGGCAGCCAATTCCATATCATGGGTCACATAATTGACTTCATGTTCATTCAATTTTATGGATTCGTAGCAAATCACATGTCCTTCTTGCATAAGGACTCCTTAGAGCCCTTCCTTGCAGACATTTGTACATACACGGAAGTCTTTGTTTGGATCTACAATCTTCAGTATAGGCGCATTGGTTAGAAGGTATTTCAGCTCTTGAAAACTTTCCTCACATTTTGATGTCCAAATGAATTTAACCCCCTTTTTCTAAGGGAGGTGATTGGGAAATCAATCTTAGAGAATCCTTTTATGAATCTCTTATAGAATCCTGCCATGCCCATAAAGGATCCAATATCAAATACATCCTTTGGGGTAGGTCAATCTATGATGGCTTTAATATTGTCAGGATCAACTACCACTCCTTCTTCAAAAATAACATGGCCTAATGTTGGGCCCCAACAACTCCCCCTATATTTTTACAAAATTTAAAGGGCCCCTATTAGAATCTTGATAATTATAATGAGCTACAGAATCAACCTTTTCAAATAGTTTCATTCCTT
>JZKD02S1486047.1:403434-421472 GCA_000966675.3 Picea glauca | reverse complement strand
ACTGTTCATTCATTTTATAAATATATGAGAAAGATCAGAGCCAGAGAGATCCAAGAATTGGAGAGGAGGATTTTAATCCTTTCTCTTTTGTATATTATTGTTTTTGTAAACTTTTATTTATTTTCAAATGGAGTAATGGATGGCTGGAATCTTAGGGAGAATGGACGAATATTTTCAAAGAAGAATATGGAATTCCAGGTTGCTTAATGGTTTTTGTCCTATAAGTAAAATGGTTTTATTTTTATTATAATATATTTATATTCTTTGAATAATTGATTATGCATTGATTTAAATAGATTTAGTCTTTTTTATCAATGCATGGTTAATTATTATCATTTATGTATTAATTTTTCCAAGCTTTAAAGTCTATTATCCAAAACATTTCTTCTAGGACTACAGAATGGACAAGTGATTCCAAAAACTTAATAAGAACGACATATATTAATTTTGGCTTTAGCCTTTTGTTTATAATGTTGTTATTTATGTTTTTTTAATCTTGTTACATGTGCAGGTCTGATATCTTTAGATTAAATGATCTCTGATGTGTAGGAGGTTTATATTATAAATATCATCTATCATTTTCTCCTCAAAATACAAATGTTGTGATTATATCTTCGATTTAAATAATGAGATTTATCTTTGAATTTTAAATTGAATGATAAGATGCATAGATTGCTTCTAGATTTAGCTTGTTGTAATCATGTATAATTATGAGATCATAGGTTTATGCTTGTGTTTCCTTTTCTGTCATTAAAACCTAAGCTACCAATACGTGTTCTGAATTTATTTAGAACAGTCATAAGGTTCATTGCATATTTCTCTCTTGGACATGGCAGTTGGTTGTTTACCACTCATGCAGATGCTTGGATACACCTCACTAATTCACTGACAGGATAGCTTCTTTGTATTTTTCTATCATTTACATATCATTAAAACTAGAATGTATGGTTGAGCTTTGACTATCCACATGTTCATGTTTCATTAACTTTTTTTTGCAAAATTCTTTAAATTTATAAAAGAAAAACAATAAATATTTTTATGTGCTTTCTTTATGTGCTTCCTAGAAGCAATCATTTTTCACATCGATTTTTGTAAGTTTCGATTAAAACTTGCATCTTGTAAATCATGTAAATAAACGAGACTTGTATATATTTTGCTTAAATACAACTACTATAGTTACATTTGAACATATGTACATATGTATAGTGTGTTTAGTAATTAGTTAGTTATTTCTCTCTTTTATTCATTTCTTTTAGGATTCTTAGATTGGCTAACGGAGTCATTAAACCCGTCAGAACGAGTTACATCAAACAGCTTGGGTTATTTAGACAAAGCTGGACCGGACTCACTCTTCCAGTTGACGGGCAGTCAATTTAGCCCGTCAACACCTAAGTAATGGACTTGTTTCTGGAAAAAGTCACACTCACTAAGCTTAGCATAGAGTTGATGCTCTCTTAGCACTTGGAGTACTATCTTGAGATGTTCTTAATGATATTCCCTATTATTGGAATAGATTAGGATATCATCAATGAAAAACAACACAAACCTATTCAAGAACTTTTTGAATATGTTATTCCTTAAGCACATAAAAGTGGCTAGTACATTGGTAAGCCCGAATGGCACCACCACAAATTCATAGTGAACATATCTTGTCCTAAAGGTTTTCTTTTGGATGTATTCATCTTCAATTTTCACCTGATGGTATCCAGACCTCAAGTCAATCTTAGAGAATATGGTAGAACCCCTTAGTTGGTCAAACAAGTCATCAATCCTTGGTAAGGGATACTTATTCTTGATGGTCATCTTATTGAGTTGTCTATAATCTATGCACAGTATGAGTGTTCCATCTTCCTTTTTCACAAACAAGGTTGGTTCTCCCCATGTAGACACACTAGTTCGAATGTATCCTTTATCCCACCTATCCTTCAATTGTAGTTTTATCTCAACTAGCTCCGGTGTACTCATTTTATAGAGTGTTCTAGACATTGGCACCGCTTCTGGTACAAGTTCTATTGAAAATTCAATATCCCTTCTTGGAGGTAGACCTGGCACCTCTTTTGGGAAAACATCTTTGTATTCTCTCAATATGGGATGGTCCTCTAGGCTAGGTCTGTCATTCTTAACAGATTTTAGTACTTGTATTGCATACAAGGTACATCCCTTTCTGCAATACTTATTCACTTGGATGATATTTGTCTCACTGAGACAGACTTTTGAATCCCTTGTAGGTTTACCCTTCTTCCTTCTTCATTTTCACAATCAAAATATTTATTGTAATAGTCCAACATGGTTTTGTGGGAAGCCAGCCAGTCCATGCCAATCAGCAGGTCATAAGATCCTAGAGGAAGTATGTTTAGTTTCACTTGAGTGGGAAACCCACTCATAACAAATTAGCATGCCGGTATGACCTCTGTTACTTTTCTTTTGGTTCTAGTGGCTAGTTGTACCAGCCATGATTTAACATGTTTAGCTTGTTACAATTTACATTTCTCAATAGTTTTAGGGGAATCATAACTCAAATTAGAACCAGGTTCAATTAAAATGGAAACAAGATGGTTGGAAATTGTACCTTCCATCTCCACCACTGAAGCTTGGTGGTCAGCTTGCCTATTATCCAAGGCTGCATAAATTTGTGGTAGGCTCCTAGACACATCATTGACTATGGTAGCCTCTTCGATTGTGTATACACTCCCATTGTTTTGTTTCCTATGCGGACAATCCCTCAACAGATGTTCCTCTCCATAACCCCAACATTTCAAGGGTTCTCTCTTCGTGTTATCAGTCTTACTTGGAGCTGCTCTAAATGGTTTATTTCCACTCTGGAATGGAAAATTTTGTTGATACACACTTCTGGTAGGAATGCTCATCCTCGAGATCTTACCAGGGTTCTTAAATATTGAGGGTTTAAACCCCTTCTTTTGAATCTTGAATTGTTTGTCTTCTTCTTGTATTCATGGGGTTTTGTCTTACTCTTGAATTGCTCATAGAAATACCTTGCTTTTAGAATAGTATCTTCTAGTGTCGTTGTCTCATCAAACTCAATTCTCTCTCAGTAGGACTAAGTTAATCCACTAATAAATCGTTGCATATTTACCTTTTCATCCTTTATGTAGGGCACATACCTCATCAGCTCGAGAAATTTGTTGATATACTCATCTATGGTGAGTTTTCCTAGCTTGAGTTCATAGAACTCCTTGGTCTTCCCATCAAAGTACTTTTCTGATAGTTACTTCTTCTTGAAGTATTTCTCAATTGTTTCCATGACACGTCCTTCTCATGGAATCATTTCACATTCCTAAGGTCCTCCCACAAAATGGAAGCTTTCCCATTTAGGTTGAAAATGGTTATCTGATCCTTTAAGTTTTCAGAGTAGTCATGGACTCTCAAGTACTTCTTTAAACCGAGTAGCCAAACTTCTTCTTCTTCCCCCTTATTAATCTCTCCATCGAAGGTGGGTGGTTTGGCTTTCTTGAATTCTTCAGGGTCACGACTCTTGGAATGTTTCCTCTTCTTTCCTCTCACCTAAGAATGGAAACTAGTTTTTCCACTAGAAGATTCCTTGGAGTTGTCAATGTCCTTACCAGAGGAATATTCCATTGAATGTATCTTGGCTCCATGTTGGGCCTTATTTAAGGTGCTCCTCCTGACGTGAGCACTTTCAGGACCATGCTTTTGTATCTCAAGTGGACTTGGAGTTTTCTTAGTATGATGTTTGTCCACATGACTGGTAGCTATACCATGTTGTAGTTTCCTTTGAATATATGTTAGACTTTGCAGTAGGATTTCATTAACTTCAATCTTCTTTTCCTACTCCTTTATCATCCTTTCATTGTCAGCCTTATAACTCTTTAATTTTTCCATGAGGCTTCTTATAGTTTTGGCCAAATTTGGAGGGGTTTCCACCACCCTCCTTTCATCATATTCTTCTTCTCTATTGTGGTAGCTCTCCCCCAACTCATGGTGTGTTAGCATCCTTTACATTGTATCTCTCTTGTTGTTCATTGACCGCTTGAGTGATGATAAAACATTTTTATGTTAGTTACTAATCTACCAATTCATGAACAACACATATCATTGCAAGGTGAAGTCAGTTATTTATTTGGCATGATTAGCAACCTACAATGAAAAATTCCAAAGAATCTATCAACAATAGAAGGTTTTGGTCCTCTCTTCAATAGAGGTTCAAGTAAGTTTCTTATAGAGGGGGGTAAGGTAAGGTGTTACCCCATAAGTTTTCTAATAATGTTTTTATTTGACTCGTAAATGAGCCCAAGTAGAAAAAGTGTTGTTTCCATACTCTGATACCAATTTGTAACACACCCAACCCCTAAATACCCTTTCTAGGGATGGGGCATCATTTTTTCACTTTTCCTTAGTTCATTTTTGGTCTTATTATCCCCTAGCCTAGCGATAACTAAGAAGATTATGTCTTGAGGCCCACGGGCCCTAGACATAGAGTACCGAGAGCCATATTGACTTGAGCCTATCCCTAGAGGGCCCATCCTTCTTCTTTAGCACCTCCATCTTGTCAACAGTAGCAACATCCATTCCATTAGCCTCGTCCTTTAGTAGCATTGGGCCTTGCTACATGAGGTAATGAGTTCGAGTATCATGGTATGTGTCACTCTGATTCTCAAAACATTTGAATATGTGCATTTAATTATTTTTTATTCTAACGTGTGCTTGGACCTTATTCCTTTCCACTTGTCCACACCTAGGGGGAATGACAGGATGCCCTAGAAAAGTTGGTTCTCATAGGGTTTGAGTTGCCACTTGGTGGGTTCATGAAAGATCATCATCCATTACCACCATACTTATCACGTTTCATCTTTTTCCCTCTCATCCATCACCTACATTTGTTGGGGCATTGGGTTTTCCAAGCTAGCAAAGGGTTGTACCTTACCTTGTGGGAAGAAGGGGCTAGAGGCCCAGAGGATAAAAGTAGCTGGAAAAAAAGATAAAATCCTAAAGAACAAAACCTTCATATGCTTTTCCCATGGATCTCTACGAAAGAAATAAAAGGCTTCTCAGCAAGAAACAGAGGGACCCATAAAATAATAAAATCAAGACCTAGTTGGAGGATAAGGGGTCTCATCATGAGCCTGCCTATTAGGTCCATGGGCATGTAGTGGTATGACACTACCATTCATCTAGTCACCATGCCAGGGTAGTGGCCCTTGGTGGCATAGACAAGAGAAATGGGGTCGCATCACAAGCCACCCTTCTCATCTCCTTCAAATGCTTGTGGGTAACATTGTCACCATTGGTCACCACACCAGGGTAGTTTCCCCTAACTAGTCTCTTGAAGGAAAAATCAATAAGATAAAAAGGTAAAAGGCATTGAATGGGCTTGGAAACATTTGTATCCATGACAAGGTATATCTCACCCTCTTCAGAGGCACACACATGTAAGTCATACATTCCCCTGTCATCACTGCACCCATTGCTCAAACATCCCTACACCTCCTCATCCACTTACATGGCCTGGATTTTTATTCACCTGGAAACATCCCACGTCCAATGAGAATTAGCCCAATAGGACCTCCTGACATCCTCTCCAAACCTGGCTTGTAGAATAGCATAACATTTTTGAGCACTTGTCTAAGAAAGGGGGGTTTTATGCACATATTTAGATAACTTGATTATTAGATGTGATTGACATTGTTATGATCCATGTGACTTATGGTCCCATGGAGGGAGTACTTTTTTTTTTTGTAGGGCCACACCCAATGGACAGGTACACATGGGGAGATGATTAGTTCGGACCTCAATAGGGATAAAATCCCACCAGATGGATGTTGAGACCCTAGCCAGGGGTAGACACATGCCAGAGGCTTGCACCAGAGAGAGAGGAGGGCGTTCCACCAGAGACAGCCTAGAAGGCATGGACCTAGGGGGATCCTTCCCTCCTACTATGATGTTGGCCTTAAAAGGCCCATGACATCACCTCTGTGACCCTTGACATCCCCAACGTTTGATGTACACTTTAGAGGCAGTTGTGTTCCAAGTGGCATGTGTGGCTTGATCAAGAGGCCTTAGGAGGCCTAACGTTTTGATTCTGGAGGCCAACGTTTCACCAGAGAGGCCTAATGTCACCCTAAAAGGGAATGACATCACCTTTTTTGCTTGATTTAGGGTTTTAATTTTTCATTTTATGTAAAAACTGGATATTACATGTAAACTGGCCATGTTGGCCTTTTTGACCTAATTTGTAAAGTAAAGGTCATTTGTATTGTATAAATAAGGGAAAATTATCTCTTATTTTTCATGATATTTCACTCACACTAAAGTGAGGTCTGAAATTTGTGCCCTAATTAGGGTTTATTGGTTGAAAATTGTTGTGCACTTCTTGAAGGAGGCGATTTTTGGTGTATTTTAGCATTTTTCTTGGTGGAAGTCTTCAACTAGGCCTATTGCTAGATGATTCTTGGTGAATGTAAGTAAATTTTCTGCAATTCTTATTCATTTGAATGGTTATGGTGTATTTATCTTGCATTTCTTCCAAGATTATGAAATTTCTAGTCTAAAACCCTAAGAGGCTAAAGCACATGTTATTGTTCTTGCCTTATCAACTTTTCACCTACTAAATTGTGCTAGAAACCCTACTTGCTTGAAGTTTTGTGCTAAGGGCCTTGCCATTGCAACACCCTAGAATCTTTAGCTTCATCTAGTCATCGTCTACTTTATTCTTGAGCTAAAGAAGGAGGAAAACCATTAGGGCCTAGGGTTACCCACTTCCTAGTGGCCATTTTCCCCCTAGGGTTTAGTGATTGAAGCCTTGGGTTACCAACACTTCAGTCATTGACCTTCTTGTCTCTAGATATACTATTATAATTTTTTCCTTCAATATTGTTGCTGCTAAAATCTCCATTTACCCTAAAAGCACTTATATAAGCCTTGCACTTGATCGATTGATGAAAACAATTCTCAAAAAGAAATTACCTCAAGTTATCTACTAACCTTTCCTAACCTTAGAGTAGAATAATTAGCTAAACTACTTGTTGTTGTTATAAAATTAAGCTACAACCATCTATTGCAGAAATTAAAACACCTAAAAGAAATTGCAAAGTTGATTTATACACTGCCTAATTAGCTTCTGACAAATACTAGTACTTTGCTATTGTTGAGTAATTATTTTTGGTCATTGTGAAGATATTTTAAGGAATTTATTGTGAAGCTAGTGTCTTATAAACATTGTTTTTATAAAATTATGTTTGCTTCATCACACATAAACTATTTCTTTTATTGATAAGTCCATGGTTTTATGAAGTGCTAACAACAAGTTGTACTTGCAAAAGATATCGTTTTATTGTTGCTTTGTTCTAGGAATGTACATCTAAACACGTCATTAATTCATTGGTGAAAACCTTGGGAATTTATGATCAGTGTGAATTGTGAGAGGGGATACCTTTATAGACACTTGAACCTTTTCCCTCTCAAACCCCCAGGTCACCGGGGGCCTCTCCCCTAGGCCATCAACCCTAAATAGAAAAGGTATCATTTTGAGGTGACGGTGATAGGATAACCTCCTGTTACGCCAATTTGTCTCCCTTAGCCTTTTGCTTTGGTACAAGTACAAATTGCACGATAAAATTTTTGGCATCGTTGTCGGGGAACACTGAGTCAATTCTCCTCAAAGACAACACTTCTCGGTAAGCCTTTCCTCGAAATCCTTTACTTTCCAAATCTTACATGGTGACTCCATTGAGGGTGATCCCCTCATCGCTTTGATAATTTCAAGAAAAAAATATAGTAACTTCACAAATGACGACCCGTAGAGGACATCAATACACACTCTCTTCTACTGTTGTAATTCCTATTGCCCTTGTAGATACTCCTAAATTGTCTCACAAGGAACTATTTGGCCCTTTAGATTTGGATAACACCCAAGGCGGATTACATGGTATCCCCAAAGGGGTTGAATCCTGGATACCTAGATTCTCAGGAGAGGGAGGATCCTATGGTAACTCACATTGGACCAAGTTTTGTGAAGGGTATGAATTTCGCCAATCTAGAGAAGAACACCCTGACACCTTTATGAGGCTCTTTACAAGCTCACTCACCGGGAGTGCCAGAACCTGGATTAACAAATACCCAAGTGGGATATTTAAAACCCCTAAGGATCTAGAATGAGATTTCAAAAATAGATGGTGTAAAAAGGAAAGTATAACTTCCTTCTACACTCAATACCTCGAAATTTGCAAAGGAACCAATGAGAGCATTAGGGATTTCAATGATAGGTTCAATATTCTCCTTAGCAAACTCCAACCTAACTTTCACCCAAAAATTTCTATTCTCCAACATTACCTAAACTTTTTAGAGGGAACTTTGCAGTTTACCCTCAAGGATCGATTACCCCCAATCCTAGAAGAAGCACAAGAGGTTTCTTTTCAGATTGAGGAAAACCTTAGGTTCAACGATTCCATCCATCAGATAAACCTCTTGAACAATATTGGCAGCTAGGAACAAAATGATGAGAGCATGATAGATTCATTGAAGCATGACCTCCAAGTGATCCTTGAGGTAGAATATAGTGCTTACCCTAGAAAATGGAGCACAGGTTTCACAAACATGGAATATGCTTCCTTATTTTCTCAACAAAATGAGCCTCCTAAGGATATGGAACCCACTCAAGGAATATCTAGAAAACCTGAGGTTGAAGATGTTGAATAATTCTTGCCACAAATTTATGAGGATGACAATCTTAAAGAAGAATCCCCTTTTTTCTACGAAGTAGGGAGCATCGAAACAAAATATGGGGAACCTGCACCTTTTTATGTTACCCTCCAAGTCAATGATTCCCTCCTCCATAACTGTGTATTTGACCCAGATACTCCTAGTAATATTATAACCGAAAGGGTCATGCACCAATTAGTTCTAAGCATATCACAACCAAATACACAAGGAGGCTTTACACGAGGCATTATTAAGGACCTGAGTGTTGCCTTCCATGCTTTCCTTGATGTTCCTTTTACTATTGATGTGTTGGTAATAGATTCCCTAATAAATTGGGGGATCATACTCCATCAGGACCTTATATAAAACTTGACTGGAAGTTTCCAAAACCAAGGGTATGAAGCTATCATAGCTCACCCTGGAGGAGGATTATTTACCTTTCACAAAGAACCCATCACAGGATGCCTTATTGAGACCCTTGATGAACCTGATGACCAACTCTTTTGTGTTAACAATGGGATTGAGAATTGGTTCATCCAAGAGGCAAGTTTGGGAGATAAACCTACTAAGACACCTGAAGGAATGTGAACTTTATAATTTGATGGATCTCATTCGATTTCTAACTTGGGGGTAGGTATATTTTTTAGAGCCCCATCCATGGAGAACTTCTATTAATCCTATAGACTTGAATATCATTGTACAAACAACATTGCCCAATACGAAGCTTTGATCCTAGGCCTCAACTTGGAAATCGACAAAGGTATCACACACCTAAGAGTTATAGGGGACTCAGACTTGATAGTATCACAAGTGTTGCTAGACTTTGCTGCTAAGAATGAGAGATTAAAAAAGTACCGTGACTTTTCCAGATCCACTGCAAAATATTTTGAAATGGTGACAATCAAAGTAGTTCCCTGAGAAGAAAACTATGTGGAATATGCCTTGGTTGTTTTCGCTTTCACCTTAAAACCTTGTAATTTTCCACTCCAAAACCTATGCAAAATGGAAGTCTTGTTTAGACCATCAATTATTGATAACCTGGAACGTTGGCAAGTCTTCGAAGATGATGACCAGATCATTAGATTCATGGAAAATAGTAGAGAATTCATTGATTCGCAAGTAAAGTTCCTGGTTGATTCCATGAACCTAGATGTGGTTAACCTGCAAAATAACACTTTTCCAAAAGGATGTGTCCCTTTAGAGCATCTCTTTGACAGACACGGTTTTTTCAAAGGAAATAAACCCAACAAACAAACATATGAAGTCATAGAGTTCAACATTGGCACATAGATGGATCCAAGAATGGTCAAAATATGGAAGGGAACTACTGAAAAGGAAAGGATACAAATTCTAGACCTCATAAGAGAATTCAAAGATACTTTTTCTTGGAATTATGATGAACTAAAGGCTTATAGGGGTGATGTTATCCAACATGTTATACCTTTTACGGAAGAAAGAAAACCTTTCCGAAAAAAGCTAAGACATATCAACCCAAAATTAGCAAACTAGATACAAAAGGAACTCCAAAAGATGGTTGATGTTGGCATCATAGCTCCCATCATATATTCATCATGGATGTCAAATTTGGTGGTTGTCCAAAAGAAAAGTGGTGATATCCGCTTGTGTGTAGATTTATGAAACCTTAACCAACTATCCTTGAAAGACAACTACCCCCTCCCAAATATGGAACATTTGTTACAGAGGGTTATCGGGGCAGGGATGATGTCCATGTTGGATGGATTTTCTGGATACAACCAAGTCTTGCTCAAAAGGGAAGACCATCTTAAAACGACATTTACCACACTATGGGGAACATTTATGTACTTAATAATGTCGTTTGGCCTTATGAATGTCGGTGCTACCTTTCATAGAGAAATGGAATTTTCCTTTAGAGATCTCATTCAGAAAATCATATAAAATTACCAAGATGATCTCACAGTCATATCAAAAGAGAGGAAATACCACATATCACACCTTAGAATTATGTTTGAGTGATGTAGAAATTATGGTATCTCCTTGAACCCTAAAAAATCTATCTTCAGGATAGATAAAGGGAAACTTTTGGGACACATAGCTTTGGAAGGGAGAATTTCTATAGACCCTGAAAGGGTCTAGTATATCAAAAATGTATGTCCCCCAGCTAACAAGAAATACCTACAATCCTTTTTCGGAAAATTAAATTTCATTCAAAGATTTGTCCCAAACTTTGTTGAAAGAATAAAACCCATGAGTTTGTTACTAAAGAAGGATATGGTTTTCAAATGGGATGATAAGGCCATTAAATCCTTTGAAGACATAAAATATTCTATCTCCCAAGCCCCGGTCTTAATTAGTCCTAACTATTCACGGGGTTTCATAATATTCTCTTTTGCCTCCAAGGACACCATTGCAGGTGTCTTGTTGCAAAAAGACGTTGACGACCATGAACACCCCATCGCCTTCATGAGAAAAGTCCTTAGGGATTCAGAGTTGAACTATTTGATTACTGAGAAAGAAGCTTACACCTTAGTGAAATCCCTTAAGCACTCTAGAAACTACGTGGGTTATAATAAAATCAAGGCTTATGTCCCTTACCCAACAGTAAAGGATGTCTTATCGCAATAAGATTGTATGGGTACTAGGGGCAAGTGGGTCTCCAAAATCCAAGAGTATGAATTAGAGATAAAACCCACCAAGATTATAAAAGGACAAGGTTTGGCACAGATGTTGACTGAGATCAACCAAGAGGTCGTACAAATGGAAGAAATCGAACAAATAAATGTGGTAGTTAGTGAGTTAGAACATAATGAATGGTATTTTGATATAATATACTACCTTAATAATTTATCGTGCCCATATCACCTAGTAGACTACAAAAGAATGGATTTAAGACTTAAAGTTATGAAATACCGTTTGACTAAGAATGGCCTTGGTTGGAAGGGCCCTGATGGAGTTCTCCTTAGAGGTGTGAACCAAGAAGAAGCTGACAAATTGTTGAAGGAATTACACTCCAGACATTGTGGTGGACATTTAGTTGCCTGTAACACCGCACACGACATCTTAAGAGCTAGATACTATTGACCAACATTATTTGTTGATGCTCACTGATATGTCCGATCATGCCATCCTTGCCAATACTTTACTGCTAAAACAAAACTCTCAGCACAGCCCTTGAAACCCGTGGTAGTAGAAGCTCCTTTTCAACAATGGGGGTTGGACTTTATTGAGGAATTTAAAGACAATTCAAGTAATGGTTACCGATGGATTTTGAAAGCCACAGACTATTTTACCAGGTGGGTTGAGTTTATTCCCATGAAGAAGGCCATTGAGGAGGTGGTCATGAACGTTTTGGAGGAAATAATCGTAACAATATTTGGGGTCCCGTCCAGGATTACCATAGACAATGTCAAAGCCTTCAATTCTCTTACATTAGCATAATTTTGTTTCAAGTATGGCATTTTTCTATCTTATTCCTCCAATTATCATCCACAAGGCAACGAATTGGAAGAATCGAGCAATAAGAACCTTATGAACATCATCAAGAAAGTTTTGGGAGAGAACAAGAGGTCTTGGGATAGAAAAGTTAAATATGCCTTGTGGGAAAATCGAATAACAACAAAGACCTCAACATGAAGGACCCCTTTTGAGATAGTGTATGTGTTAGAAGCCAAAATTCCTTTGAACCTCCAAATTCCCATCCTCTATTTTTCTCACCAATACACCATTGATGAAGAAGCAATCCAAGGGATAATTAACTAATCAATAGAATTAGATGAATCTAGAAGAATTGCCCTAAGCCAAATGGAAAGAAACCAGGAAAAGATCAAGAACACTTTTGATCACAAGACAAAGGAGAGGGATTTCGCCGAAGGTGATCTAGTGTTGTTATGGGATAAGAAAAAGGAGAAACCCGGTATGCACAAAAAATTGGATGGACTATGGATAGGTCCCTACAAGATTATAAGTCCTGCAAGAACAAACGCTTTCAATCTAGGGACCATGGAAGGAGAATCTTTGAAGTTACCAGTGAACGCTATACACATGAAGTGTTACTACCCGCCAGCAGCATGACAAGTAAGTACAGGTAAGTAGGTAGGAATTTTCATTCATTGTATATATCATCTGCATTTCATGCTAGAGCAGTTGTATTTCCATTTGTATATATGCTTGCGTATTTTCATTTTATGTACCATATATGATCCAGGGGTGAGATCACCAGCCCAAATGACTGCTAATGATTTTTGTTGAGATCAAGCAAGTCACAGGTCATACCAAAGATGATGAGGTTCTCATGCACTCTACGATGAGCACATGCCCCCAGTTGGAGCCAGATGTTATCCCCTAGTCTAGGGATAACTAAGGAGATTATGTCTCGAGGCCTACAGGTCCTAGACATGGGGTATCAAGAGCCATATTGACTTGATTATGGCCCTGGAGGGAACATCCTTCTTCTTCAGTGCCTCCATCTTTTCAGCAGTAGAAACATCCATCCCATTAGCTTGGTCCTTCAACAACAGTGGGTCTTTCTCCATGAGGTAATGCGTCTAGGTATCATGGTATGTGTCACTTTGATTCTCAAAACATTTGAATATTTGAATTTAATTCTTTTTTCTTCTGACGTGTGCTTGGACCTTATGCATTTCCACTTGTCCACACATGGGGGGAATGACAGGATGCCCTATAAATTTGGTTCCCATAAGGTTTGAGTTTCCACTGGGTGGGTTTCATGAAAGGTCATCATCCATTCCCACCATACTTATCACTTTTCATCTTTTTCCCTCTCATCCATCCCCTACATTGGTTCGGGCATTGGGGTTTCCAAGCTAGCAAAGGGTTATACCTTACCTTGTGGGAAGAAGGGGCTAAAGGCCCAGAGGGTAAAAGTAGATGGAAAAATATAAAATCCTAAAGAACAAAACCTTCAAATGCTTCACCAGGGATCTTAGAGAAAGCAATAAAAGGCTTCTCAGTAAGAAACGGAGGGAACCATAAAATAATAAAATCAAGACCTGGTTGGAGGATAGGGGGTCTCATCATGAGCCATTCTATTAGGTCCAAGGGAATGTAGTGGTATGACACTACCATTCATTTGGTCACCATGCTAGGGTAGTGGCTCTTGGTGGCATATCCAAGAGAAAGGGGGTCTCATCACGAGCCAACCTTCTCATGTCTGTGAAATTCTTGTGGGTAACATTGTCACCACTAGTCACCACGCCAGGGCAACGTCCCCTAACTAGTCTCTTGAAAGAAAAAGCAATAATATAAAAAGGTAAAAGGCATTGAATGTGCTTGGAAATATTTGCATCCATGACAAGGAGCATCTCACCCTCTTCAGAGGCACCCACAGGTAAGTAATGCATTCCCCTATCATCATTGCACCCATTGCTCAAACATACCTACACCACCTCATCCACTTACATGTCCTGGATTTGTCTTCACCTGGAAACATCCCACGTCCAATGAGAATTATCCCAGTAGGACCTCCTAACATCCTCTCCAAACCTGGCTTATAGAATAGCATAAAGTTTTTGAGCACTTGTCTGAGAAAGGGGGCTTTTATGCACATGTTTAGATAACTTTATTATTAGATGTGATTGACATTGTTATGATCCCTGTGACTTATGAGCCCGTGGAGGGAGAACTTGTTTTTGTTGCAAGGACACACCCGACAGACAGGTACACATGGGGATATGATTAGTTCAGACCTCCATAGGGCTAAAATCCCACCAAATGGATGTTGAGACCCTAGCCAAGGGCAGACACATGTCAAAGGCTTGCACCATAGAGAGAGGAGGATGTTCCACCAGAGACAGCCTGGCAGGCCTGGACCTATGGGGGTCTTTCCCTCCTACTATGATATTGTCCTTGAAAGTCTCATGATGTCACCTATGTGACCCTTGACATCTCCAGTGTTTGATGGACACTTTGTAGGTAGTTGTGTGCCAAGTGGCACATGTGGCTTGATCTAGAGGCCTTGGGAGGCCTAACATTTTTCTCCTGGAGGCCAATGTTTTATGAGAGAGGCCTAAAGTCACCCTAAAAGGGCATGATGTCACCTTTTTTGCTTGATTTAGGGTTTTAATTTGTCAATTTATGTAAAAATTGGATATTACATGTAAACTGGCCATGTTGGCCTTTTTGACCTAATTTGTAAATTAAAGGTCATTTGTATTGTACAAATAAGGGAAAATTCTCTCATATTTTTCATGATCTTTGACTCACACTTAAGTGAGGTCTGAAATTTGCACCCTAATTAGGTTTTATTGGCTGAAATTTGGGGTGCACTTCTTGAAGGAGGTTATTTTTAGTGTATTTTAGCATTTTTCTTGGTGGAAGTCTTCAACTAGGCCTATTGCTAGATGATTCTTGGTGAATGTAAGTAAATTTTCTGCAATTCTTCTTCATTTTAATGGTTATGGTGTATTTATCTTGCATTTATTCCAAGATTATGAAATTGCTAGCTTAAAACCCTAGGAGGCTAAAGCACATGTTATTTTTCTTGCCTTAACAACTTTTCACCTACTAGATTATGCTAGAAACCCTACTTTATTGAAGCTTTGTGCTAAGGGCCTTGCCATTGCAACACCCTAGCATCTTTAGCTTCATCTAGCCATCATCTACTTTGTCCTTGAGATAAAGAAGGAGGAAAACCGCTAGGGCCTAGGGTTACCTACTTCCTAGTGGTCATTTTCCCCCTAGTGTTTAGTGATTGAAGCCTTGGGTTACCAACACTTCAATCATTGACCTTATTGTCTCTAGCTCTACTATTATCATTTTTTCCTTCAATATTGTCGCTGCTAAAAGAGACTCCATTTAACCTAAAATCATTGATCTAAGCCTTGCACTTGATTGATTGATGAAAACAATTCTCAAAAACAATTTACCTCAAGCTATCTACTAACCTTTCCTGACCCTAGAGTAGACTAATTATCTAACCTACTTGTTGTTGTTATAAAATTAAGATACAACCATCTATTGCAGCAATTAAAGAACCTAAAAACAATTGTAAAGTTCATTTATACATTGCCTAATTAGCTTGTGACAAATGCTAGTACTTTGCTATTATTGAGTAATTATTTTTCGTCATTGTGAAGCTCTTTTAAGGAATTTATTGTGAATCTATTGTCTTATAAACATTGTTGTTATTAAATTATGTTTGTTTCATCACACATCAACCATTTATTTTATTGATAAGTCCATGGTTTTATGAAGTGCTAACATCAAGTTGTACTTGCAAAAGATATTGTTTTCTTGTTGCTTTGTTCTGGGCAGATACATCTAAACGCTTCATTACTTCATTGGTGAAAACCTTGGGACTTTCTGATTAGTGTGACTTGTGAGAGGGGATACCTTTATAGACACTTGAACCTTTGCCCTCTCAAACCCCCAGATCATCGGGGACATATCCCATGGGCCATCAACCCTAAATAGAAAGAGTTATCATGTTGAGGTAACAGTGATAGGATAGCCTCTTGTTACGCCAATTTTACTCCCTTAGCCTTTCCCTTTGGGACAAGTACAAATTACACAATGATAGGTCCCTTACTAAGAAAAACTTGCTTATTATGCTTCCCCAAAGTTTACATCTCCCACTACATGCTTAAACCAGCTAGCGGGGTCCTCCTCATGACCTCGAGATGAAAATCGAGAGTTAAGAGTTTGCTTAGTGAAGGTTTCGACAATTAGGAACTCCCAAACTTCAGGGTTCCAATGGTATTTTCAAATTACTAGATTGTCGAACAGTGGAGGAAATCAACGGTACATGTCCTCCACCGATATCCTATGGTTAACGAGGCATATTTGATGATCAATGCAGAACACACCTTTTTCCAAATCCCTGAAGTCCCGAAATCTCGCCACGTGGCCTTAGCCATTCAGTGATCGATGTTCGACGTTTTACGTTGAACGTCCCTTTCTTTCGTTGTTCAACGGTTGACAATCGGCAGTCATCATCCTACGTTTTTGGCGTTTCAGCGATCAGAAATCGTCGTTGAATGTTCATCATTTGACGATCGGAGATCTTCGTTGAACATCCATTTTTACCATAATATGCCCAAACTCCCGAACTCCTGAAGTTATCCAAACTCTCGGAGTCTCGAATATGTCACCAGCCACATTGGCCAGGCAGGCATGAACTATAAGTTGACACATGATGAGGGTCGAGGGGTGACACATGTCCTCATTAGGGGGTGACACGTGTCATGCTTTAATATACATAAGGGATAGATGAATCAGCCAAATATGGGTGACACATGGCACTTTAGTTGTGGGTCCGCATCACCCAGGATGATGTCAGTGAGCCATGTCACCCCCATCATACAGTTGAGATTTATCTACATGGATATGTAGATCCACGATCCTTTTTACTTCATGGCTCTGGGATTCGGAGATTACCAAATCCTCTCGAAGCAAATCCCTAGAAGAGACAAGTCTCCAGACTCTCGAATCTGGCGTCATGCATCCTCTTCCTACCAACGACCGAGATTTATTTCTTTGTTATAGACTTTGGTGATTTTCATGCTTCGTAGACTCTTCACCAGGTTCCTTCGGAGTATGAAGTCTCTAGACTACAAGATCGCTTGCCACATATCCACTCATCCAATGGTCGTAGTTCAATGGATCACCCTTTGAGAGTGGCCGATAGGACCACGTGTCGATCCACGACGCATTCTCGGTCGGTTGGTTAATAGAGGGTAGTTCCTTAGATCGATGGTTGAGAGGGATCTCGAAGGATCTGAAGATCGATGATCCACGTCACTTCGACAGTTCGGCATTGGTTAATTCACCGTATATCTTTCATCTTTCCTTCCAGAACATGCTGAATATACTACCATGTGTACCTAACATCTAGGCCATGATTTACTATGGCTTGCAGAACTCTGGGGAAACTCGTGTGCCCCTATATCATCGAATACCTAGACTTTTTGGATAACCATTGATATGTGGACACATGTCCCTCCAGTCTAAATGGTCTAGATTAACTCTGCAACTTCAGCATTCGGGTAGTTCGACGTCAGACCACTCCTATTCTCTCGAAGTAGAACTTCGTCAAAGTCCTTAATGCTTCCCTTCCTACGTATGATCTAATGGCTAAGAGAGATCCATATTGAATCCCCAGATCGATGGTGTTGGACAACTGAGAGGGGGGGGGGGTGAATCAGTTGTTACCGTGCTTAAACAATTATGCTTCTTTTAAACTCTTTGCTGAGACACTAAATGATAACCACAATAATGCAGGGAAATAGACAATGGAAAATTCAGCATCAGACACACATATGAGAAACATAGAGACAGATATTTCTTGAGGAAACCCATACAGGGTAAAAACCTCTTTTTCTTTATATGATAAGTAATAGTTACATTCTTCACATTATCATACATAT
>JZKD02S1486047.1:370826-384986 GCA_000966675.3 Picea glauca | reverse complement strand
GATGATGAGCCATTTTTTAAAACCCTTTTTTGGGTAGTTGTTTAAACAACTTATTTATTAACTATTAATGGACATAAGCATCTAATAAGCCATGTTTTGAAAACCCTTTTTTTGGTAGTTGTTTAAACTACTTATTTATTAATTATTAATGAACATAAGCATCTTATTAAAAAAAATAGTAAGATATGTGTATACTCTCTTCGTGTGTTTAACGACCACTCTATGTTGCAAGAGTTTATGAGAAAATGTATGAAAAGTTCGACTTCCATTAAGTTATTTATTGATGCATGGTTGAACTATAACATGTTGTCCATACATATCACGAGATCCCATAATGATACCATTGCTACATTCATGAAGGGGAATCTTTATTAGTCCATGCCTTGGCTAGGGACTATACCTTTCACTTGGTGGTTAACTATCATTGACCGCCTATTAAATGGTGCAATTTGTTATAATAATTGGTACGTTTTGGATCATAATTTGTAATATCACCTAAGTTATTTTATTACCTTTATTAAAAAAAAAATTTAAATAAATTTATTTTAGTATTTATTAAAAATTATAAATCTCATTTTTTATTGGTTGATAGCTTACTGATGTGACGTTATTTCCCTGGTGTATGCGAATATTTTTTTGGAATTGTTAGCATTAAAAAACTAATTTCTAATTTCTCTGACACTGTTAAAACCTTCCACCTTGCCATCTTTTCACCGCATGGCTTGCACTTGGCTCATGAATTTTCCATCTCTTCACCACCTAGCCACCCCTTTGCACCTATCTGATTATATTCGTCATGAGGCTGGGCTGGGCTATAACAACAGTGATCCATTGATCCCCAAAGATGATGAAAATTGCAAAAAAAATCAGAGTTTCTAGCTACAGTATCTGCTCCTCACTTGGCCACTGTTTCCACGGTTGCATTCCCCATTTTTTATGGCTTTGATTGTTGCAACCTGTTGTTGATGGCTTTGATTATGGCACCGAAGCCCTTCCCGGAGGTTATGGCAGAGTGGAAATTGTTGTTCTGCATCCAGACCCACACGGTCATCTTGAATGCGATGGTGGCATCTTGCCCCACCTTCTCTGGGTTGTCCAGCCCATCGAAGCCAATGTTTTTCCCTACCTCTCCATAATAGTAATTACTGCATTCATTAACAATATAAGAGTATGTCAGGAAACCTACCTGTTTCTTCTGGCTATTAACAAGTTCCAAAATTAGGGATTGCTAGAGTGATCGAGTAAAACAAATTGGGGAGAGGAGTGATCAAGTAAAAGGAATAGAATTAATCCCTATTCCCTAGTTTCCATGCTTGATAAATTTAGAAAATTAACGCGTCTCATAAAGGCAGAAAATGCATGTTGGAACATTACCTCTTCGAATAGCTTAGCATGTCATTCACCTCCTGCTCTCAATTCGCTCAACCCTTCATTAAGGGTTTTCTTACTCCCACCAGTTTGTCCATCTGCGTCCTAGTTTGCAGTTTGCACAAAATTCTTATTCGCCCCACCAGTCTATGTATCCATGAAACCCTAATTTCTGAGCTAAAACCTAATTTTGCACAACTCCTTTGTTCTATTGGTGTTTTTGTTTCCCTTTTCGCACTAGGGATATGCTCTCATGATCGCACCATCAGATCTTGCACCATCGAACTCTAGCTCGCACATTTCTATACGCACAGGCTCCACTCAACTCGGTCTTCACGTTATAAAAAAATTTTAATCCAAACAGAAGGCGTAAAGTCTATTCCTGTATAGAATCCAAAGAAACTAGAGAAGTGCTCAGGTATACCTTCTAGTCAGTAATATACGACCCAACCATTATCCTTCGAGAATAAGGTTCTGAAAGGTTGGCCAGCCTTGCTTGGCTACAGGAAATGCCCCCGGAATACTTCCTTTGGGCCCGGGTTCTATGGAGTAGCAGGAGTTGGGAGCTATGTTACCCATTCAAGAAAGGAATAGAAGATAAGCAGGAGGCCATCGATCATGTAGGTGACTACTCTTATAGCTATAGCTCTCTCGGTAAACTAGTTATGGAACTCTATTTGTATATGATATTGGACGATCTGTTGCAGGTGCGAATGAGATTGAAACTGCTTACTTTAGTTCTAGAACTAGGGCATATGCTGGTGAATCAACTTTTTAAACCGTAAAAGTAGAGACTTAATATACTCTCCCTGCATCTGGTGAAACTAGAAGCCTCTCGTGGGGCACTAGAGCCTCTATGATGATGGACGGATGATCGAACCCAAGTAGGTGATAGCATGGGGAATTGTTCTTTGGCTTAGTCACGCTGCCTTGTATCAGTGAATTAGACGGATGGCCATCCCACATTAAAAGAACAAGCTCGGACCTGTCATGATTAGACTTGACTTGCTACGATTAGCAAGCTCAGACCTGCCATGATTAGACTATTAACATAATTAATGAGCCTGCGTCCTCTCAAGGAACATTGGGAATATATGTAGAACTGGGAATAACCAATTTTCTTCTTGCTACATTATAATTTATTAAATTAGATGATTAATATTATGAACAAAATTGAGAAGCATGAACTGTGTTACGTAGTCCGTTTATTGACTACCCATATTCGAAACCTGGTAGGTAGGTTTACATTCTCCTATTACCACCAACCATTAGTAGTAAACCTCCACATTGCATAACCTGTGTTGAGTCTTTTGAGAGGGTTATCAGACAAAACTCGATATTTCATAGAAGTGACAAGCATGGTATCTACTACCTTATTTGTATTTTCACTTTGTTAAGGCAAGGACTAGCCAGTCCATGGCTATCTCTCTTGTTAATTTTAGGGTACATTGGATAGACATGTTTCCCACCTAATATTGAAGCATTTGGACTTTTTCAATGATATCATAAAACAACAAAATTGTAAACGGAGAGAAACATTTGGTGGGTGTATGGTAGGACCTAAAGTCTAGGCACAAGTCCACTAGTACAACAAGGAAGAACTTGGGAAATTGGGACTCGATATTGTAATATATAATTGAGTTTTATATATAAGAAAATGGATAATTAGTTTATGTTTTAAATTGTTTTTTGCAATGTTTAACTAATTTGGTGAATAAATTTCATTTAGAATATTTTGAAACTTTTTTTTAATTAAAATTTGTATTTTATTTAAAGATTGAAAAACTTATATATCCTAAGGAATCTGGAGGTCATCTTGTCAAAAAGAGGAAACCAGTGCTAAGTCCAGGCTCCTGAAAAAGTATACTAAATTGTCTCTATATTTATGTTGAGAAAAATAAAATTACATATACATAGAGGGCTCAAAAGCCTCTTAAATGTTGTCCTACAGAACTGAACAAAGCTTAACATATAAAAAAAACTTAATAGGTCATGCACCAATAGTTTCGTTGCTCTCTTCGCCATGAGTGGGTCGATTCCAGGTAGGAGCCAGACTGAAGGGTTGACGACTGGACATTTGTTGGAAGCTAGTATTCCTGAGAGTTCCTCAAATAGTAGATCCAACCGACGGTTTATGCATTCCGGGAGAAACATATGATTTGTTGTATATTTGTGGAAGCCGGGAGGAGAGGCGACAAGAAAGGGTTGCCTTTATGTGCATGGTCATGCACGTGGCACCCCATCCGGGAAAGAATATTTTAAAACTTGTTGAAATTGATGTGTTGATATATATAAATTGATAAATATTAAATTCTAAAACATTTAAATTATGCAATCTCAATACATAAATTCATTATTCCATCAAAACAAAATTGAAATTGTTAAATTTTAGATTAAAAAATATTGAAAGTGATCTCGTGAAAAATTGTCAAACAAAAAAGGTACAAAATTTAGTTGTTGATACTACTCTCCATATATAATGCTTGCATAAATATGAGCACTCAACTCTTAGTGGGTACTCAAGATATTTTCTACACTACAGGGCTCGATTGCTTAGCACACAATGTGTCCTTACTTTGAAACCTCTAACTCCTTTATACATTGCAATGTATGTTAATGGTAGCTGAGAATATATATCTTTGAATGTGACCCTTAAGTTGTGTGGAATCTAGCATTTGATTGTATGCCTACGTTAACAAGTGGCGGCGTTCGTATCATAACACGAACATCACATGTGGAGGTCAATGTTACATTTTGTTAGTGTCATTTTGTATTGTAGCCACATGTTGTACAATGCTTTCCCACATTATCTATACACTCTCACTTAAATCTCACTAAGATTTTTGACATGTTCATTGATATTTATCCTCTTATATTGATAAGAGATGTACAATTAGAATAGGACATGTAAAAAAAATTGTAACATAAAATACTTGGAAAGCATGAGGATTTGTGAAACTTTTTCTACATCCCAATGTGTGAGAGCTGTAATTCTATTTGTGCTCAATGTGGAGCTGACATGTGGCACTTTAAAAAATATATATATAATATTAAGTAAATAAAAAAATATACAATGTTGGTCCTAATCTAAAGTTAAAAGCAGATCCATGTTAACTACGGATCCAAGCTTATTGTGATTTCACTTATATAGATGTATCATTGTTGAATATTTCCCAAGTATTAAAAATCATGTAAACAACTTGATGATACTATGCCAAGAGTATTGGTGTGTATTATGAGTGTTGGAATATTTGTGCAAATATTCCAAACATTGTCTCTACATAAATATGTATGCTAATAAAATTATTAAACATGAATTCTTATGCAATGTGGAAATGATTGCAACTTTGGAGCCTCTTCATTCAATGTTAATGGCATTATTGTCGAATGGATTTTCAATTTGGTTCTCTTGAGTTGACAATGAATCATAATTGAATCACAATAACCAACAATTATTATATGATGGATTGGTTTTTTAGACAAAATTTAACCAAAAGAATTAAGAAGCAATAAAATTATTGATGTTTTGTTTTACAATGAATGTAGTTATGGGTATGACATTTTGAACATAAAGTGTTCATTTAAACATATCTAATAAATTTTCAATTTGTTTTGGAGGAAACATAGTCATTAATAAAAATATCCATAATAGATAAATACGGCACAAATAGAGGGTACTAATGATACATCAATAAATCAACTTATAATAGCCACAAATTTCCAATTTATTTTGGAGGAAACACAAGCATTAATAAAATTTCCATAATAAATAAGAGATCCATCATAAATCTAGATCTATCATACTCCGAGAGGGATCAGATCCCTCGAGGTGAAAATCTTTCCTCAAGTTTTTGCAATTAAAAAAGGTTTGCACCTTGAGAAATTTGATTCCTCTTAGAATATGATAAATCTAGAATTAATATGGATCTACACCTATCAAATATCTTGATACAGGAAGGAAAACTTGGTATAAAACACATGGTTTTGGTTCCTTATAATTTTCATAAGAAGCATTAACTTCTCCCCAAACATTTTAACTCAATGAAAAAAAATATCACTATATTTAAATAAGGTTAAAACCCTCAATACTTCTCTCTAAACATTTTTACTCATCGAGTGACAAAAAAATTGTCACTATAGTTAAAGCCCTCATTCTTAATTCATATTGATAAAATTGTTTAATAGATGATTACAAACAAAACAAAAACTTTCACTAATATAAACATGTTGAAGTTTGCAACTAGCTACCCAAAAGTTCCACATCTCATATGGTTCTCTAAACAAGTTATAAAGTCTGGAATCAAAACTACAATTCTAAAGTATAAATAGTTATCCAAAAGTACCACATCCCCTAAACAAGTTATAAAGACTTAATGAATCTTTTACATCATCAGAATATATGGAAATATTTGGTGATACCCCATTCTTTTTGTATTTATACATTATTAGAGAATAACACTTCTGCAATAACCATATATCCCATGCATAGTGTTGTCGTCAAAAGTACCACATCCCCTAAACAAGTTATAAAGACTTAATCAATCTTTTACATCATCATAATATATATGGAAATATTTGGTATATATGGAAATATTTGGTATATATGGAAATATTTGGTGATACCCCATTCTTTTTGTATGTATACATTATTAGACAATAACACTTCTGCAATAACTATATACCCCCTGCATATTGTTGTCGTCATATTGTTACTAGAACCCTACATACTATTTTCATCATATTATTACTAAATCCCTACATATAACAATGTATACAAACTATTATGGTTGTCACGTGCATTGTTGGCACTATTTCATAAAGGGACTGGACAATAATGTTGTACACATTCATGTTGGAGAACATTTTTTTTTAATGTAAATGGAATAAACATATTTCCCACATATAGGATAGCATTTGGAATTTTAAAGAATATAAAATCTAAGATTTCTTTTTGTGATCAATATAAGGGTTTTTTCAAAAGATTTACATTTATTTTTAGTCTTCTTTTTCATTATTAAATAAGATTATAAAAAAATATATATTTACAATAGATCGATCTATTGTCATATATTAAAAATGTGTTAAGATCTTAAATCTAGACACAACTCAGATTTTGGATTAAGAATGTCATATATTAAAATGTGTTAAGATCTTAAATCTAGACACAACTCAGATTTTGGATTAAGAAATTGTGTATATTAAGGATGTGTTAGGACATTTTTTCATTATTAAAAAAAATTATAAAAGAAAAATTATTTACAATAAATTTATTGTGCTATATTAATAGATCTATTGTGCTATATTAAAGATGTGTTAAGACCTCAAGTCTAGACACAACTCAGATTCCAATGGATTAGAGAATTGGGTATATTAAGGATGTGTTATGACCTTAAATCTAGACACAATTCAAATTCCAATGAAATAGGGAATTGGGTTTCAATAATGATGATGTCAACTTTGGATTAGGGAATTGGGTATATTAAGGATGTGTTAGGATTTTAAATCTAGACATAATTCAAATTCCAATGAAATAGGGAATTGGGTTTCAATAATGATGATATCAACTTTTAAATACTATATTGAATATCATATTTTTATATATAAATTTAATTTGTAATTAAGCTTCAATCCAAATTGTGTATATATATGATGGAGAGAGAACTTTTATAAAAATGTTGGTGAATGATATTAAAAGTTAAAATGGAAAGCAATATTTTTCTATAAATATTCAATGTTTTTTAAGTGAAGTAACGTGTTTAACTTTCTTATTAAAGAGTGATCGTTATGCACAATGCAAGCAAGTCAATTTCATAGATAAGATGTTGATTGAGTGCACTAAAAATTAAATCAGAAAGGTAACTTTAAAATATCATATACCAAGTATATGATATTTTTGAACAAAACATGGAAATATAGTAGGAGTGATATGATAAGGACTATGTCTMGAACAAATATGGTTGCACATCCAAGTGAAATTTACAAAAYAATATTGAAAATTGTGCCCACTTGAACATTATAACTGTGCCCASTTGAACATTATAGTGACAATGCCTTTGGGTTTACCACTTTTTGTGGGTCTTCACTAAGTTTTCATTATGAACTTATTAGTGCCTTACAACCGTCCTTTGCTTAAATTATCTTCAASATWACATCATCCATTCAATGCAACATCAATCATTCATTGACATTGATCTGGAAYTTGCTCCATTGATATAAGAGGATTATGTTATTATCAAGTCAGTTAAGCTTAYACACAAACATACCATTCTACTTTATTGATTTGGGAAGTTGCATAGTAATACCCCTTGCAAGCCAAGGCTTGGCATATATAGAGTTTGAATTTCCTTATCTCAAAACTGAAGTAATATGGATCATTGCTAAATAAGTTGAGTTTTTTTATTCGTATATAGGTGTTGATGTTATTTTATATGCAAAATACTAGTTTCAAATAGTTTGTTAAGTGTTTGTGATAACAACCAAACCTCTTCCATATTATTATAAATTGAAACAATGAAGACCAAATCTTTCTTTTCAATTTTGATAGAATTATGTATGCAACCATTGCGATCATGATAATAATAAGTTAATATCTAGAAAAAAATTGTGCTACTGACACGTAAACAAATCTTTAACGAGAGTTTGACCTAGTTAGCATTGAGTGCCACAAATTTTACCTAACACTACAATCATGCATAACCATCAAGGTTCCATGATGGACAAGTATTCACCAATTTTTTATGCTTAAGAATAATAGTGAGAATATTTAACTGAGATTGTAGTCGAGATCCTTTTATAATTCTTGTATAACTAAAATCACTCCACTTTTAGCGGATAATTAAGGTATTTTCTATTATGTAGGGTGTAAGGTGTTTGGCTAGATGGGCGTGGAGACCCTCACCTAAGTCCTCAAGGAGAAGTAACTTGGGGTTGCTCTAGCACCCAAGTGTTGCACTAGTTAGGAAAGTGGGCACCTTGGGAATGCAAACACTCCAAGGAGCTTTCCCAAGTATGAAGTGACCAAGAGATTGGGGTGTGTCAGCATGAGGAGCGCGCCAAGGTTGGGGGGTGTCAGTCCCAAGGGTCACGACGATTGACAAGCACATGGGTTTGTTTGGTCAGTCGGGTCCACGAAGGGGCACGATGATTTGTTTGGATGACTAGGCCAGCGAAGGGGCACGATGATTCGTTTGGACACATGGGTTTGCAAAGGGGCATGACACCCCCAAAGGATGTGATGGTTCACGATGGTGACCTCTGGAGTCCCTATAAGAGAACAAGGGAACACGACCAAGGAGGGAATATTTGAAGACAAAGAGAGCAAGATCAACTCTTCGATTTTGAGGTAGAATTAGACGAAGAGGGGCAAGCTCCCTCAAGGAGCCAAGTCGCTCCACATGGGAGGAATTGTGCTACCTTGAGGTGATTCGGTGGATAGAGTTGGGGTGACCTTCTTTTTGGCTGAGTTTGGGGGAATACAAGTTTGAGGAGGAATTCTAGGAGACATAACTGCAAGCTTGTGCGAAGCCTTGTGACAGATAAGAGACAACAATTTTGTAGTTGAGGGAATGTCTGAGGTGAACCGCAGAAGGTTGTGGAAATTGTTGCGACAGAGAGTCTTTGTGTGACGAATTTGTATATGAGTGTCTTTGTGAGGTGAGGCTATATGTGTGACTCTGCCCAGTTGTAAACCGAGATGGTAATGCTCATATTGTAATTGTTTCACAATAACAAAGACTTAGTCGGGTGTTAGGCACAATCTGTGTTGCTCGCACTATATCAGCATGTCTCTTATTTGTTTTGCAAGTGTTGTCTTTGTTTCATGGATGTATGCTTATATATGAATAAGTGTTAAGTTGCTAACAATTTTCTAAGTATACAAGAGTTTCACTAGAGAAGGAGTGTGACTCACCGGTAGCCGAGAACAAAGTATGGGTATGCTCTAGGTGAAGAGGTGTAGTTTGAACGAAGTATCCTTAGTGTTGCCAAACAACCAAGTGAGAAATTTCACGGTTCCACACACCCTCAAGAGGTGCGTGATCGCAAGATACAACTAAACACACTGTGGGGACATGACATAGGGCTTGATTGATGATTCTTCTTAGAGTCTCGACACACAAAGTGTATGTAATATACTTAAGATATATTATGATCAATGTCATAATGTTATAAACAATTATTATGTGATAATTACCATAAGTTCTAATGTAGATTTATGTTGTAATAATGTCAGGTCATCCATTTTACCAAAATGTATCACTTTTCACCCCAACATGTATTTATATCATTCCATATCAATATTCATATTAATAAATATTTATTTATTTTAATGGTTTTTATGGGGTATCTCTTTCATGAATGAATTTATGAAGGAGTCGTCAAGGCTCGCTTCAATGTTCCCACTATATAATCTTTGATACTTTTGTACATTGCAATGTATGTTAATAGCAAATATGTGTGTGTATGCACGTGCGCACAAACGTGTGTATGTTAATGGAAAATGTATATGTGTATATAGTAAGATCTTTGAAGAAATATTTATGACATAAAGTATTTAGAAGGTGCCTGAAATTGTGAAAAAAAAATTAATAAGAGAGAGTGAATAATCTAGTTTGACTTTTTTTTTTTAAACAAACACTTTCTATGATACTCTCTTATCTTAATGCATAAAGGAAAAACCTTGGTTGATAATAAAAGACTTCCCACTTCTAATATTTTTTAAGAAAAGGTGCCAATTTTATGAGGACATTTTACTTTCAAACTAGAGATTGAGTGATTTGGCTAAAATTGAAAGAAATATAAAAACTAGCCTACCCAAATCAACTAATTTTGAACCTAGCTAAGAACATGATTTTCAACTCTATTGAAAAAGCTCTACATGTAGGCCCCTAAGACTTGGTGGAAAGATTGCAATTGAGAAAAGACAAAAGCTTCCATTAAATATTAAATATAAACATGTTAAATATTAAATATAAACATGTTAGATGGCTATCTTAGAAGCCCATCTTGAATGATCATTTGATTAAGTTATCTAGACATAAATCAAAATATCGGATGCACCTTTTTAGGCTTTGCAAGAATATCAATGCAGTTCTTTGGGCTTTGCAAGAGATGGAAGTCTTGGCTTTGCAAGGGATGGAAGTCTTTGGTAAAGTATAATGATTTTTTTTCCTTAGTTCTTGCTCTGGGGTGATTTGGCTATAAGAAATAGATTGATTCTCCAAAACTTAAATTTCTTTGGATTTCAACTTATTAAAACATTTATTTTAGTTTTTTTCATTTTACTAAATCTATTTGGAATTGAATCTGTACTTTTTCTTGTCAATTCCTTCTCACCTCCATTACTTAGAAAACATGTATCTTGATTGACAAACTCCGTTGTAACATAGAGTTTTAACCAATTATTTATATCAAATATTTATTATTTCAATTATTATCACTAAATAAACAATTTATTTTTTATTTATAAATATTATTTTTTTAATATATAAAAAAAAATAACTTTGCATAACATTTATACATAAACAAAAGCCACTTGATCTTATAGTGGCCATAAAATCTTCACGGGGACCCTACATATCACAATGTATAAAGACCACGGTATTTGCCACATGCACTTTGGCAAACTTTATTGAGAATCTCATAATAATGTCCTTACCACATTCATACTTGGGAATATTTACTATATATATTTATTTTAAGCGAAGAGTAACACATTTCCCACCTATTTGAAGTTTCCCAAGGATATTGGGAAGAAACAACGAAATTGAAAATTGAGAGACATTTGGTGGGTAAGTACTTGGAACTTAAGCATGTTCATGTCAATTTATAGATATTTTTTTTATTATTATTTTAATTTATAAATTTGATTATTATAGAAATTGATTTAGTTGGTTTAAGTAGATGAGATGATGTTTTATTAAGATAGAAAAATTTATCATAATTTATTTTTTAATTAGTAAAAATAATTATTATTAATTATTATTTTTATTAAAATTAACAATATTNTTAAGATAGAAAAATTTATCATAATCTATTTTTTAATTAATAAAAATAATAATTATTAATTATTATTTTTATTAAAATTAACAATATTATTATTTTATTGTAATTAATATTTTATTAAATAAAATGATATATTTATTTTTGTTTATTATATTTAATTTATAAATTTGATTTGACTAATTAAAAGTTAATATAAATATTAACTCTATTTATTAAAAAGAATAAGTATAGTAAATTGAATATTAGTTGTATTTATTAAAAAGAATGAGTATAGTAAATTGAAAAAAAGTTTTTATTAAAATTAATAAATTATTATTTTATTGTAATTAATATCTTATTAAATAAAATGGTATATTTTATTTTATTTATTATATTTTAATTTATAAAGTTGATTTATTATTAAGATTTGTAAGTTCTTTGGTTAGATGGATGTGGAGACCTTCGCCCAAGTTCTTAAGGAGACGAAATTTGGGGTTTCTTCAACATTCAATTTGGGCAAGTGGACGCCTTGGGAATGCGAACACACCAATGAGATTTTTTAAGTGTGAAACGACCAAGAGATTGGGGCGCATCGGCAAGAGGGGCACACCAAGGTTGGGCGCACTAGTCCCAAGGGGCACGACGATTGACGAGCGCATGGGTTCATTTGAGAAAACAAGTTCGCGAAGGGGCACGATGATTTGTTTGGACACATGGGTTCGCAAAGCGGCGCGACACCCCCAAAGGACCATGATGGTGACCTTTGGAGTCCCTATAAGAGAACAAGGGCACACAACCAAAGAAGGTTGATTTGGAAGACAAGGAGAGCAAAAAGATCTATATGGTTATGAGGCAGATGAAGAGAGGTGAAATCCCTCAAGGAGCCAAGTCACTCCACTTAGGAGGACTTGTATTGCCTTGAGGAAGATTCAGTGGATAGAGTTGGGCAAGCTTCTCTTGGATTGGTTTTGGGGAAGTTTGGAAACGTAGGTTTGTTGGAGGCATGTGTGAGGTAGAACTGAAACTCGTGAAGTCTGCGGAAACAAAGAGACAACAAGTCTACGGTTGAGGGCACATTTGAGGTGCATCATAGGTGGTTGCAGAGACAATTGAGATAGAGAGTCTTGGTGTGACAAATATGTTCATGAGTGTCTTGGCGAGGTGAGGCAAGTCATTTGACTTTGTCGAAGTTGTAAATCGAGTCGGTAGTGCTCATGTTGTAACTGTTTTGTAATAACAAATACTTAGCAGGGTGTTAGGCACGGTTTGTACCGCCCACACTATATCTATGTTTCTCTTGTCTATTTCGTTGTTGTTCTCTTGGTTTCTCATGGATGTATGCTTAAATATGACTAAGTGTTAAATTGTTAACAAATGTCTAAGTATACAAGAATTACATTAGAGTAGGAGTATGACTTGACGATAGCCTAGAATGGAGTATGGGTATGCTCTAGGTGAAGAGACGTAGTCTGGACGAAGTATCCTTGGTGTTCCTAAGCAACCAAGTGAGAAATGTTGTGGTGTTACATGCCCTCAAAAGGTATACAATCACAAGGCACATTGTGGAGACGTGAAAATTAACTAATTACTTAATAAATGATGTTATCATTTCAAAATTAATATAAATATTTAACTATATTTATTAAAAAATATAATTATAATCAATTTATAAAAAAGAATAATTATAGTAAATTAAAACAAATTTAAAAGAATAATTATAGTAAATTAAAACAAATTTAGTGATAACATAGAATTATTTTTAATGTTTAAATGTTAATTGAATGACAATAAAAAGTTAAATAAATAAGCAACATTCATTTTTATTTTTTTCATAATCATTGAATTCTTGTTAACGAAGTTAACTCTTTAGATTTAGCTTCTTTACTCTAATAAGTCAAATAGATATCAATATTTTTCCCATAATCATTACATTCTTCTCAAGTTACTATCATTAACACTCTTAGTCATTGCATTCTTCTCAAGTCACTATCATTAAGTTATTATCATTAACTTTCTTAGTGAAGAAGAAAGGATTTCTTAGTCATTGCATTCTTCTAGAGTCACTATCATTAACTTTCTTAGTGAAAAAGAAAGGATGGTTATCATTAACTTTTTTAGTGAAGAAGAAAGGATGGTTGTGTGTTAATGTAATGTTGTGATTGAAATACATATTTTTTTATTTGACGTGTTAATTGACATTAAAAGTAAAAATATGTAATGTTGAGATAGATATTTTTAATTGAAATGTTGAAAGGAGGATATTAAAAATTATATATATAGGCGATTTGAATATAAAAAAGTTTTTTTTTTTTTGGAAATATGATGATCTAGATTATAGGTTATCTTAAAATGGAACAAAATTTTATAAGAAAAATTCCCAATAATAAAATGAAAACACCACTTATCCTAAGCCATATTTCATAATGAGAGTTCTCACTAATAAGGAGAAGAAATATATCATTATGTAAGATTCTTTAACTTTTTACTTAAAAGTGAGTTGACCAATAAAAAAATTTGTTTAAAGAAAATTTTACTTAAAAGATTGGTTTTTCTACTTTTTAATTTCAAAATATCTTGAAAGAAGAAAAGAAGAATTTATTTATTTTTTAATTTCAAATTATTGTTTTCATGATATACTCAACCACTTGAACTAATTCATTGGACTTTTTTAATTTCAAAATATCTAGAATTTTTTGATTTCAAAATATCTTAAAAATTCATATAAATTTAATTAAAAATAAGTTAATAAGTAGACAACCCTTTTGAAAAAATTAAATAATTTTAATTAATGGATAGATTTTTTACTACAAA
>JZKD02S1486047.1:252642-290246 GCA_000966675.3 Picea glauca | reverse complement strand
AGTGTGGTCCATCTCATGTACTGGTCCTCATAGTTGCCAACAGGGTAATACTGTTCCTTTACCGCATCCACAAAAAAATCTCAAGTGGGATTGGCCCCATATATTCCAGACTCCTCTGTGGAACTTTTCTCTGAGTAAGTTTCCCACCAATGTTTGACATGAGGGAGATCTTTAAGGAGTGCGAAGGTGATCTTTTATTTGTCAGAAAAATTGTGAACAGAGAAATAAACTTCTAGCAGAGTTAACCATTTTTCTAGGGATTCTGCATCTATCTGTCCTTCAAATACAAGAATATCAAAATTAACTTGTACCTTTAAAGGTGAGGTGCCTCCAAAGTGGCCGCTTGATGAAGATGCGCCTGATGTTATCGACAAGCATTTAATGATGTGGGAGAAATTATCCATCATTTCGTTCCTTTGTCACACGAGAGCTTGCTCAAGCAACAGATTGATAGGATCATCTGCTCCGTCGTTTTTCTTTTCTTCAGCCATTGAGGGTTTCTTGGGTTTGCAAGAGCGATTGTCTTCAAGAGAGACAATATTGAGACCCAACTTGCTATATCAAACCTCGTCGGGGACATGTACTGGAAAAACGATCAAGAGCAACCTGCTCTAATACCACTGATTCGAATTATTTTCGGCACGAAATGAGATCGGAGATATAATAAAGAAATGCAAAGACATATCATAGATATTCAATAATATAACATAAATGTATTAGAGATGAAACCATAAGCACAAATATACAGTAATACATGATTTATATTAATGAAAGAAATGTACAGAGACTGTAAAAATACAGAGTGAAAGACTCGCTAGAATGGTGGAAGTTTATCTCTGAGAAGTGTAACTATGCCTTCGGCTATCATTGAGAACCTCAATCTCGAAAAACCTTCATTTAGGCCCTCAAAATGGACCCGAAAGTTAAAACCTGCTAAAAATAGTAAATTGTCAAAATTGCTAGAAAATTGTTTTGAGCCAGTCAGAAAAGGTGGGTGGCCATCGATATCCACCTGGATCAATCCTCCCTCCTTCGGAAGCAATGGTATCAATTGCGTTGAGTTCCCGGGGGAGAGGGAAAAGCATTTGCTGGATCTGCATCTTGGTGAGTTGTTTCTATTGTTTGAGACATCGTGCTACTTAGTTTGTGGAAGTTTGTCATGAGCCTATTGAAGCCGAGGTTGTTCAAAAAGTCGAGCTACATCAGTGACAATAGCAGTGGGGTCTGTGTCAATGATCTGTCCTTTACCATTATTTTCAGAATCAAATTCTGAATCAGGGTTCAGCTCATGTCTTTGATCTCAGCCACCAATGACTGTTTTGAGTGAAATTCATCGATGTTGTGCAAGGGGATTTTGTGGAAATCACACCATTTTCTGGTGTCCTTCTTTGTCTTCCCATAACCCTTCTTTTCCTGTGTCTTGGACTAGTTTTCAGGAGACTTTTTGTTAGGGCCGTCTTTGTCATACTTTGGTTGTTGTGGATTTGCAGACCCGAGTTCCTGTTTGTTCTGGTGCTTAAATTTCTGCTCAATTTTAACAACATATCGATAAGCAGCACCGAGTGATGAGATGTCCAAAAAATCCAATTCAGTCTGGATGTATCTGTGTAGAGCCCCATGGTATTTCAGAAACAAATGTCGCTTGGAGTCTTTGATACCCAACTTGGTGCGCAAGGTATGGAAGGTATTGGTGAACTCCAGAACTGCTTGGCCCCTCTCTTGCCGCAATGTGGTCCATCTCATGTACTAGTCCTCATAGTTTCCAACAGGGTAATATTGTTCCTTTGCCGCATCCAAAAAAAATCCCAAGTGGGATCGGCCCCATATATTCCAGTCTCCTCTGTGGAACTTTTCTCCCAGTAAGTTTCCCACCAATGTTTGACATGAGGGAGAGCTTTAAGGAGTGCGGAGGTGATCTTTTCTTTGTCGGAAAAATTGTGAATAGAGAAATAACCTTCTAGCAGAGTTAACCATTTTTCTAGGGCTTCTGCATCTATCTGTCCTTCAAATACAAGAATATCAAAATTAACTTGTACCATTAAAGGTGAGGTGTCTCCAAAGTGGTTGCTTGATGAAGATGCACCTGATGTTATCGACCAACGTTTAAGGATGTGGGAAAAATTCTCCATCATTTCGTCCCTCTGTCGCGTGAGAGCTTGCTCAAGCAACAGATTGATAGGATCACCTGCTCCATCGTTTTTATTTTCTTCTGCCATTGAGGGTTTTTTGGGTGTGCAAGAGCGATTGTCTTCAAGAGAGACAAGCTCGAGACCCAACTTGCTATACTCGGACCTCGTCAGGGACAAGCACTGAAAAAACGATCAAGAGAAACCTGCTCTGATACCACTGATCCGAATTATTTACGGCATGAAATGAGATCAGAGATATAATAAATAAATGCACAGAGATATCACAGATATTCAATAATATAATAGAAATGTATCAGATATGCAACCATAAAGACAAATATATAGTAATACATGATTTATATTAATGAAAGAAATGTACAGAGACTGTAAAAATACAGAGTGAAAGACTCACTAGAATGGTGGCAGCTTATCTCTGAGAAGAGCAATTATGCCTTCGGCTATCATTGAGAACCTCGATCTCGAAAAACCTTCATTTAGGCCCTCAAAATGGCCCCGGAAGTTAAACACTGCTAAAAATAGTAAATTGCCAAAATTGCCAAAAAATTGTTTTGAGCCAGTCGGAAAAGGTGGGTGGGCACCGATATAAACCTGAATCAATCCTCCCTCCTTAGGAAGCAATGGTATCCATTGTGTTGAGTTCCCAAGGGAGAGAGAAAAACATTTGCTGGATCTGCATCTTGGTGAGCTGCTTGTATTGTTGGAGACGTCGTGCTGCTTAGTTTGTGGAAGTCTGTCATGAACCTGTTGAAGCCGAGGTTGTTCAACAAGTCGAACTACATGAGAGGAAGGTGTGCAGAAGGAATCCTTTTGCTTTCCTGCAACCTTGTTGACCTGCTTCTGTTGGATAGAAGGTGCAGGGGGCAAGGCTGTAGTGGTTGCAGTGTCCTTATGTTCCCCTTTTGAACATATTGTGAAGAAGTTGAATTTTGGAGTATGCGATACTACGTTGCAACACTTTTTAGGTGGAACAATAGTTGGAACTACCTCTGGTATTCTATAGAGATGACCCCCCAAAGTAGCAATGACACTACGGGGTCGAGACTCATAAAAAACATGGCGTATCCACATATATGGTTAGCCCACGAGAACATCACAAACATCCAGTGGGGAAACATCACATAATACCTCATCCTTGAAGGGTTGGATGTCGTATGACAATCGACACTATTGGCTGACACGGAGATCTCGTCGTTGTTGAAGCCACCCGATGTTGTATGGCTACGGGTGTGGTGTTGTCGAGAATCCCAACTCTTTTATGACCTCTGCTAAGATGAGATTTTCCTGGCTTCCACTATCAACAATAGAATGCAGTGGGGTCCCCTTCACCCACATCTGTGAATGAAAAAGGTGCTTCCCCTCTTCAGGATCTGTTGGTTCTTCTGGTTGAATTGTTGCAGTCGCGACAATAGCAGTGGGGTCTATGTCAATGATTTGTCCTTTACCATTATTTTCAGAATCAGATTCTGAATCAAGGTTAGGCTCCTTGTATTTGATCTCAGCCACCAATGATTGTTTTGAGCAAAATTCATTGGTGTTGTGCCAGGGGATGTTGTGGAAATCACACAATTTTCCAGTGTCATTTTTCTTCCCGTGACCCTTCTTTTCCTGTGTCTTGAATTGGTTTTCGGGAGACTATTTGTTAGGGCCATCTTTGTCATACTTTGGTTGTTGCGGATTTGCAGACCCGAATTCCTGTTTGTTCTGGTGCTTAAATTTCTGCTCAATTTTAACAGCATGTCGATAAGTAGCACCGAGTGATGAGATGTCCAAAAAATCCATTTTAGCCTGGATGTATCTGTGTAGAGCCCCACGGTATTTCAGAACCAAATGTCGCTCAGAGTCTTTGATACCCAGCTTGGTGCACAAGGTATGGAAGGTATTGGTGAACTCCAGAATTGCTTGGCCCCTCTCTTGGCGTAGTGTGGTCGATCTCATGTACTGGTCCTCATAGTTGCCAAAAGGGTACTATTGTTCCTTTACTGCATCCACAAAAAAATACCAAGTGGGATCGGCCCCATATATTCCAGACTCTTCTATAGAACTTTTCTTCCATTAAGTTTCCCACCAATGTTTGACATGAGGGAGAGCTTTAAGGAGTGCGAAGGAGATATTTTCTTTGTCGAAAAAATTGTGAACAGAGAAATAACCTTCTAGTAGAGTTAATCATTTTTCTAGGGCTTCTGCATCTATTTGTCCTTAAAATATAGTAATATCAAAATTAACTTGTACCTTGAAAGGCGAGGTGCCTCCAAAGTGGTTGCTTGATGAATATGCACATGATGTTATGGGCAGGTGTTTAAGGATGTAGGACAAATTATCCATCATTTCGTCCCTCTGTCACGTGAGAGCTTGCTCAAGCAACAGATTGATAGGATCGTCTGCTTCGTCGTTTTTCTTTTCTTCCATCAGTGAGAGTTTCTTGTGTGTGTGAGAGAGATTTTCTTCAAGAGAGACAAGCTCGAGACCCAACTTGATATACTCTAACCTCGGTGGGGACATGCACTAAAAAAATGATCAAGAGAAGCCTACTCTGATACCACTGATCTGGATTATTTTTGGCACGAAATGAGATCGGAGATATAATAAATAAATGCACAAAGATATCATAGATATTCAATAATATAACAGAAATGTATCAGAGATGCAACCATAAACATAGATATACAATAATACATGATTTAAATTAATGAAAGAAATGTACAGAGACTGTAAAAATACAGAGTGAAAGACTCACTAGAATGGTGGCAGCTTATCTCCGAGAAGAGAAATTATGCCTTCGGCTATCATTGAGAACCTCGATCTCGAAAAACCTTCATTTAGGCCCTCAAAATGGCCCAGTAAGTTAAAACTTGCTAAAAATAGTAAATTGTTAAAATTGCCAAAAAATTGTTTTGAGCCAGTCAGAAAAGGTGGGTGGCCACCGATATCCACCTAGATCAATCCTCCCTCCTTAGGAATCAATGGTCTCCATTGCGTTGAGTTCCTGGGGGAGAGGGAAAGGCATTTGCTGGATCTGCATCTTGGTGAGTTGCTTGTATTGTTGGAGACATCACACTGCTTAGTTTGTGGAAGTCTATCATGAACCTGTTGAAGTTGAGGTTGTTCAACAAGTCGAGCTACATGAGAGGAAGGTGTACAGAAGGAATCTTTGTGCTTTTCTACAACCTTGTCGACCTACTTCTATGGGATAGAAGGTGTAGGGGGTGAGGCTGTAGTGGTTGCAATGTCCTTATGTTCCCCTTTTGAACATATTGTGAAGAAAATGAATTTTGCAGTATGAGATACTACCTTGCGACACTTTTTAGGTGGAACAATAGTTGGAACTACCTCTGTTATTATATAGAGATGACCCCCCAAAGTAACGATGACACTACAGGGTTGAGACTCATAAACAACATGGTGTCTCCACATATATGGTTAGCCCAAGAGAACATCACAGACATCCAGTGGGGAAACATCACATAATACCTCATTCTTGAAGGGTTGGATGCCGTATGACAATCGACATTATTGGCTGACACAGAGATCTTGTCCCTACCGAAGCCACCCAATGTTGTATGGTTGCGGGTGTGGTGTTGTCGACAATCCCAATTGTTTGACGACCTCTGCTGAGATGAGGTTTTTCTGGCTTCTGCTATCAACAATAAAATGTAGTGGGGTCCCTTTCACCCACAACTGTGAATGAAAAAGGCGCTCCCCCTCTTTAGGATCTGTTGGTTTTTTTGGTTGAATTGTTGCGATCATGATAATTGCAATGGGGTCTGTGTCAATGGTCTGTGCTTTACCATTATTTTCAGAATCAGATTCTGAATCAGGGTTTGGCTCCTTGTATTTGATCTCGACCACTAATGACTGTTTTGAGCGAAATTCATCTGTGTTGCGCCAGGGGATTTTGTGGAAATCACACCATTTTTTGGTGTCCTTCTTTGTCTTCCCGTGGCCCTTCTTTTCCTATGTCTTGGATTGGTTTTCGAGAGACTGTTTGTTAGGGCCGTCTTTTTCATACTTTGGTTTTTTTGGATTTGTAGACCCAAATTCCCATTTGTTCTGGTGCTTAAATTTCTTCTCAATTTTAACAGCATGTCGATACGCTGCACCGAGTCATGAGATGTCCAGAAAATCAATTTCAGTCTAGATGTATCTGTGAAGAGCCCCACGGTATTTCAGAACCAAATGTTGTTCGGAGTCTTTGAAACCTAGCTGGGTGCACAAGGTATGGAAGGTATTGGTGAACTCCGAAATTTCTTGGCCCCTTTCTTCTGTAGTGTGGTCCATCTCATGTACCGGTTCTCATAGTTTCCAATAGGGTAATATTGTTCCTTTACCGCATCCACAAATAAATCCAAAGTGGGATCGACCCCATATATTCTAGACTCTTGTGTGGAAATTTTATCCCAGTAAGTTTCCCACCAATGTTTGACATGAGGGAGAGCTTTAAGGAGTGCGAAGGTGATCTTTTCTTTGTCGGAAAATTTGTGAACAAAGAAATAACCTTCTAACAGAGTTAACCATTTTTCTAGGGCTTCTGCATCTATCTGTTCTTCAAATACAAGAATATCAAAACTAACTTGTACCGTGAAAGGAGAGGTGCCTCCAAAGTGGCCACTTGATGAATATGCACCTGATGTTATCTGCAGGCGTTTAAGGATGTGGGTAAAATTATCCATCATTTTGTCCCTCTGTCACGTGAGAGATTTCTCAAGCAACAAATTGATAGGATCGTCTGCTCCGTTATTTTTTTTTTCTTCGGCCATTGAGGATTTATTGGGTGTGCGAGAGTGATTGTCTTCAAGAGAGACAAGCTCGAGACCCAACTTGCTATACTCGGACCTCGTTGGGGACATGCACTGAAAAACGATCAAGAGCAGCCTGCTCTAATACCACTGATTCGGATTATTTTTTGCATGAAATGAGATGAGAGATATAATAAATAAATGCACATAGATATCATAGATATTCAATAATATAACAGAAATGTATCAGAGATGCAACCATAAACACAGATATACAGTAATACATGATTTATATTAATGAAAGAAATGTACAGAGACTGTAAAAATACAGAGTGAAAGACTCGCTAGAATGGTGGTTTATTATCTATGAGAAGATAAATTATGCTTTCGGTTATCATTGGGAACCTCGATCTCGAAAAACTTCATTTAGGCCCTCAAAATGGCCCCAGAAGTTAAAACCTGCTAAAAATAGTAAATTGCCAAAATTGCCAAAAAGTTGTTTTGAGCCAGTCGGAAAAGGTGGGTGGCCACTGATATCCACCTCGATCATATAATAACTAGATTTACGTATCACCTAACGACGAATTGAAAAGTTTTATCTTAAGCAAATCCCAGAGAGAAGTGTACATGGGTCATCCAGGAGTCACAAAGATGAGGGAAGACCTTAAGCCCTTATTCTTCAGTAAAATAATGAAGGAGGATATAGTTAACTACGTGGCAAGATGTCTATATTGTCAGCAAGTGAAGGATGAACATAGACATCCAACAAGATCACTATAGCCACACGCTATTTCAGAATTGAAATGGGAGGTCATTTCAATGGAATTTATTGTTGGACTGCCGCCGACGGTAACGAGGCATGACTCGATTTTCGTGGTAGTTAACACTCTGATGAAGAATGCACAAATATCCATGTGCATACGGTGTATCAGGTGTCAGACATAGCTAGAGTTTTTATCAATGAGATTGTGAGATTACATGGCATGCCTAAAAGGATCATATCGGATAGAGGATTGGTGTTTACAGGAAGATTTTAGTCTAATTTCCAAGAGGCCTTGGGGACACAATTGAACTTTAATACAACATATTATTGTGAAACCGATGGGAATACAGAAATAATGAACCAAATTTTGGAAGATATGTTGTGTATGTATGTAATGGACCAAAAAATGCGTTGGGAAGAGTTATTTCCACTGGTAGTATTTGCATACAACAACAACTATCAAAGTACCATTAACATGGCGTCGTTTGAGTTTCTTTATGGGCGACCGTGTCAAACTCCATTGAGCTAGGATAGACTTGAGGAAATGATCCTGGTAGGGCTAGAAGTGATCCAAGTAATGGAAGAAAAAATGCAATCGATAAGACAAAGGATTAAAGAGGTGAAAGATCGACAAAAGAGTTATGTTGATGCGCATCACGTTGACCACAATTATGAAGTTGGCGACCGACAAAAGAGTTCGATCAAGTTTGGAAAGGGTGATAAACTCTCTCCTAGGTTTGTGGGACCTTTCGAGGTTGTGGAAAAGAAAGTACCCATGGCCTATCGACTAGCCTTGCTTGATTCTTTGAGGCATATGCATGATGTTTTCCATGTATCTTTTTTGATACATTTTGTTAGTGATCCTACACATGTTATTGACATGAGTTCCTTGTAGGTGTCAGATGAGGGTGCAGTCACGGTGGAGCTCATCCGCATTCTAGACCATCCCATTCAACAACTATGACGTCAAACAATCGATCAGGTCAAGGTCAAATGGGACAATTATAATCCACACTCGGCTACTTGGGAGGATGCACATGATATGCGTTAGTTTCCTTATCTGTTTGATAGACTAGACATTTAGATCTTGTCAGTTACTTTTATTACTGCATATATATATACTGTACAACTTTGGGACAAAGTTTAAAACAAGAGGGAGTGTATGTAACATCCCACTCTTGCGACCACATGTTATTTACTTTTCTTTGAGGACACTTCCATGCAATTGATCTAGTTATAGTACATGGTTATTTGTTCTGCTAATGGATTCTTATGATGACGTTGATGGATTGTGATTTTTATGTTATTTGTTATACGTGTATTGACAGATGTTATTGACGAGTTTTCCCTGAGTGTGCAAGACATTGACAGAGTGTGAATGCCAATGGCATCAATGGACCTCCTTGAACTGTGGATTGAGTCAAGGAGTGGATTGTATTGATTTGAGTATTTCATTTATTCATATGTGACATATGATTTATTATATTATGATGTTGTATATGGATCGTTGACATTGTTTTATTAATGAATGGAGGTTGACGAATTCTTTATAATATGACTCACATAAGGAGTAAAGGGTCCATGCACATAGACCAGATATTGAGGGAGGGGTGTGACAGTGTCTCTTTCACAACCTACTAGCACTCCTGTCATGGCTTGAATTGTAGGTTAATGATTACCTAGTTTGAGAGGTCCACGATGTCGTGAGGGTTTACTGATAAAGTCGTTCATGAAGATTTATAAGGGGTGCACAATAAGGTAGGGTCCTTATTCCATAGAATCCCTTAGTATCTCACAAGGTCACCCTAATAGAGTGTTCACTCCAGGGGTTAGACAACTACCAAAACTAGTCAAAAGGTGAGTGGTACCCTTGGATGCACGAGAGTGCGTCTTAAAGGGAACGCCACACGATTTAAAAGGAAACTGGAGTCAAAAGATCTAGGTGGCCTAGAAAACAATAAATTAACTTGACATTGTTGGATTTAAATTAATTAATTAATTAATTAATTATTAATTATAAATCCCTATAAGACTCTAAGCCTTTTCAAATAAAATTTAATTAAGCCTAAGTATAAGTTTTGTAAAGAGTCTAAACTGAAATTAATAACTAAAGAAAAAGGGGAATGAGGTAAATAATTTCAAGAATTAAGTAAATTGAAATAATCCTAATGATTTTATTTAAGGCACATAGGTGTAAGAAATTATTAAAATGGAGTTTTTAAAATAAGAAAGAAACATAGAGGAGAGAATGTGTACGCATAGAAAGGAATCTAGAGTCTAATTAACACTTAACTAGAGAAGAATTCCATTTTAACTAAACTAAGTTTTAGAAAGATGTCAGTCATTAATTGGAAATAAGGGGAATACAAAGACAAATAGGAGTGGTTTACGGAGCATTTTTAGGAAGGGTGAGGTAAATTGAATTTAATTAAAATAAAATGTGGATTTACTTGTGCAACTTAGGGAAAGAATGACAAGTGTAAGGGGGAAATAATTCTAAATTATTTAATTAAAAAGAAAATTAATTGTGCAAGTGGGGATGTGTCATGGATTAATTCTTATAAACAAATGACCTAGATGAGAAATGGATCACACTGTTTATGAGTAAAGTTATGCTACAAAATTTTTGATTGGTTTTACTTGTGAGAGTTTGGATACCCAACTTGAGAGAGAGTGGTGGCTCTACCTTGCAAGGCACGCTGGGAGCTAGAGGATTTTTGGTTGTGTGTGTGCAAGGCCCCTTTGTGGCTCGAGGAGCTAAGGGGGAAGAAGAGTACCCCTAGAGTTGGTCAGGAGTTACTGGTGAAGTCACACAATTATCAAGCGAGAGAAGGGAAGGGACGCGAGCTGCCGAAGATCATCTTCAAGTTTCATTTTCATTGAATACATTATTTTTCATTCAAGAAATGTAGTCGTATTAAGTTTACATTTTTTTATATTGTTCTAGAAATTTAGTTGTAGTAAAGGATTTATGATTTTCGATTTTCGAGTGTCCCTTATGTTTTATGTCATATAGAAAGTATGGTTGCTATCCCATTTCCAACTTAGATTAATATAATTTCTTTATTCAGTGACCTCCATTTGCAAATCCTTGGAAATCTACTTGTTGCTGCAATATATATTGTATACACCCCCAGAATACAAATTGGGAAATAACTACGGTAGGATCACTACCTATTGATCATACCTTCTAGAATTATTAAAGTTTAAAAATGATACCATTGGAGCGCCGCTAATATTTTAAAACTAGTACTCCAATTACGGTATTTTACATCGTTTAGTTATGATATAGAATATGAATGAGGATGTAATATAATGACCTTCCATGTATATATAAAATGTCCTATTTTTCTTCTGACAACATTTAGGAAATTCAAATTCTGTTGAATTTGCGCTTACATGAATGTCATTTGAGTTTCTTTATGGGTGACCATGTGAGACGCCATTGAGCTAGGATAGACTTGAGGAAATGATCCTGGCAGGGCCAGAAGCGATCCAAGAAATGGAAGAAAAAATGCAATCGATAAGACAAAGGATAAAAGAGGTGAAAGATCAACAAAAGAGTTATGCTTATGCACATCACGTTGACCACAATTATGAAGTTGGTGACCGATTTTTCTTATGGGTGAAACTGCAAAAGAGTTTGATCAAGTTTGGAAAGGGTGTTAAACTCTCTCCTAGGTTTGTGGGACCTTTCGAGGTTGTGGAAAAGAAAGGACCCATGGCCTATCGACTAGCCTTGCTTGATTCTTTAAGGTGCATGCACGATGTTTTCCATGTATCTTTTTTGATACATTTTGCTAGTGATCCTACACATGTTATTGACATGAGTTCCTTACAGGTGTCAGATGAGGGTGCAGTCACGGTGGAGCCCATCCGCATTCTAGACCATCCCATTCGACAGCTAAGACGTTAAACAGTCGATCAGGTCAAGGTCAAATGGAACAATTATAGTCCACACTCGGCTACCTGGGAGGATGCATATGATATGCATTAGTAGTTTCCTTATCTGTTTGATAGACTAAACATTTAGATCTTGTCAGTTACTTTTATTACTGCATTTATATATAATGTACAACTTTGGGTCAAAGTTTAAAACAAGAGGGGGTGTATGTAACATCCCACTCTTGTGACCACATGTTATTTACTTTTCTTTGAGGACACTTCCATGCAAGTGATCCGATTATAGTACATGGTTATTTGTTCCGCTAATGGATTCTTATGATGATGTTGATGGATCATGATTTTTTTATGTTATTTGTTATATGAGTATTGACAGATGCTATTGACGAGTTTTCCCCGAGTGTGAAAGACATTGATAGAGTGTGGATTTCGATGCCATCAATGGACCTCCTTGAACTATGGATTGAGTCAAGGAGTGGATTGTATTGGTTTGAGTATTTCATTTATTCATATGTGACATATGATTGATTATATTATGATGTTGTATATGAATTGTTGACATTGTTTTATTAATGAATGGAGGTTGACGAATGCTTTATAATATGACTCACATAAGGAGTAAAGGGGCCATGCACATAGACCAGATATTGAGGGAGAGGTGTGACAGTGTCCCTTTCATAGCCTACTAGCACTCCCGCCGTGGCTCGAATTGTAGGTTAACAATTACCTAATTCGAGTGGTCCACGATGTCGTGAGGGTATATTGAGACAGTCACTCATGAAGATTTATAAGGGGCGCACAATAAGGTAGAGTTATTATTCCTTAGAATCCCTTAGTATCTCACATGGTCGCTCGAATGGACTGCTCACTCCAGGGGTTATACAACTACCAAAACCAGTCAAAAGGCGAGTGGCACCCTTGGATGCACGAGAGTGCATCTTGAAGGGCACGCCACATGATTTAAAATGAAACTTGAGTCAAAAGATCTAGGTGGCCTAGAAAACAATAAATTAACTTGACATTGTTGGATTTAAATTAATTAATTAATGAGTGAATTATTAATTATAAATCCTTATAAGACTCTAAGCCTTTTCAAATAAAATTTAATTAAGCCTAAGTATAAGTTTTGTAAAGAGTCTAAACTGAAATTAATAACTAAAGAAAAAGGGGAATGAGGTAAATAATTTCAAGAATTAAGTAAATTGAAATAATCCTAATGATTTTATTGAAGGCGCATAGGTGTAAGAAATTATTAAAATGGAGTTTTTAAAATAAGAAAGAAACATAGAGGAAAGAATGTGTACGCATAGAAAGGAATCTAGAGTCTAATTAACACTTAAATAGAGAAGAACTCCATTTTAACTAAACTAAGTTTTAGAAAGACGCCAGTCATTAATTGGAAATAAGGGGAATACAGAGACAAATAAGAGTGATTTAAGGAGTGCTTGTAGGAAGGGTGAGGTAAATTGAATTTAATTAAAATAAAATGTGGATTTACTTGTGCAACTTAGGGAAAGAATGACAAGTGTAAGGGGGAAATAATTCAAAAATATTTAATTAAAAAGAGAAGTAATTGTGCAAGTGGGGATGTGTCATGGATTAATTCTTATAAACAAATGGCCTAGATGAGAAATGAATCACACTGTTTATGGGTAAAGTTATGTTACAAAATTTTTGATCGGTTTTACTTGTGAGAGTTGGGATACCCAACTTGAGAGAGAGTGGTGGCTCTACCTTGCAAGGCAAGCTGGGAGCTAGAGGATTTTTTGTTGTGTGTGTGCAAGGCCCATTTGTGGCTCGGGTGGCTAAGGGGAAAGAAAAGTACCCCTAGAGTTGATCGGGAGTTACTGGTGAAGTCACAATTATCAAGCAGAAGAAGAAAAAGGACGCGAGCTGCCGAAGATCATCTTCAAGTTTCATTTTCACCAAATAAATAATTTTTCATTCGAGAAATGTAGTTGTATTAAGTTTACATTTTTTTATATTGTTCTAGAAATTTAGTTGTAATAAAGGATTTTTGATTTTTGATTTTCGAGTGTCCCTTATGTTTTATGTCATATAGAAAGTATGGTTGCCATCCCATTTCCAAATTAGATTAATAGAATTTCTTTATTCACTGACCTCCATTTACAAATCCTTGGAAATCTACTTGTTGCTGCAATCTATATTGTATACACCCCCAGAATACAAATTGGGAAATAACTACGGCAGGATCACTACCTATTGATCATACCTTATGGAATTAAAAGTTTAAAAATGCTACCATTGGAGCACCGCTAATATTTTAAAACTAGTACTCCAGTTACAGTATTTTACATCGTTTAGTTATGATATTGAATATGAATGAGGATGTAATATAATGACCTTCCATGTATATATAAAATGTCCTATTTTTCTTCTGACAACATTTATGAAATTCCAATTCTGTTGAATTTGGGCTTACATGAATTATTGCGTTGAGATAGGTTTATTCTATTGAAAATTTCATGGAACAATTAATTACTTGAGGCAAATCTCTTTGTTTATGAAGAACTTTTGCTACAGTCTGGATATGTGTTTTCTTTGTATGGAATAAACCCAACGATTATCATCACTTAAGCTATGAATTGCGTGGGTTTTCACTCATCTATTTCATTACCTACCTCTGCACCTTAAGCATGATGAATTTCCTTACCTCTACGCCTTAAGCCTGATGAATTTTCTTTCTCTACGACTGCATGGAGGACCCTGCATTTTCCTTGGTTTTACCTTGTGATTTCCACCCAACTTACTCAGCAAATTACATAACTTACTCTGCGTTTTTCCTTTAAAATCGCCCAACGTTTTTTCCTGGATTTTACTCAGCATTTATCGATCTTGCCTTGCGAATCTTCCTGAATGTATTCACTGCGTCTTCCATTTAAAATCGCCCAACGTTTTTTCCTGGATATTAATCATCATTCTAGATCTTACCTTGCGAATGTCCTGGAGTATTCTCTACATTTTTCTCTTTAAAATCATTAGCGTCTTCCACCGAATTACTTGGTTTCCTTGCAACCCTGACTGACTTCTCTTACTGTCATGGTGTTCCTTTACTAGTTTCCAGCGATTACCTTGGGCTCTTTGCAATCGTTCAGAGGATGCCAATGATCTCTCCTCGCCTGGACTGCATACCCTTGCATTTTAATTAAGACGAAAATCCCTTCAAAAGAGTGTCTCCTTGTTAGTTTGCACACCGACTTAGACTGAGCGTCGATCAAGATTTATTTAAATCTTAGAGTATCAACGAGATCACTTGTCCACCCTAACTGTAGATTGAAGTAAATTTTCCTCAATTTCCCTTACTTAAGGTTATGAAAACTAGATTTTAATTCCTTAATCAAAATTAATATGGATTAGCCTTCTTAGTCCCATAATGGTTGGGTGATTGGTTGAATTCCCAATGTTTTAATTTTTGAATGATTTTTATTTTATTTTATGTTGTAATGATTTTATTTTAAATGGGAATATTCTAGGAGTAATGATGTGTAGCCCACCTATTTCAATAAGACAAACTCCTTTTAATAATATATTACCTATTAGGAATGGGAACTCATGACTTTAGACACCCTAGTTTTGTTGTTTAGTTCCTTACTTATTGACTCTTAACTCTTGGAGAATTTACTCTTGTAAGTGGACTCTTATAACCCTTTTTTAACAAGCAAGGGAAACTTTAGGGGCATATATTTTACATCACATTTATTTTATTACACCATGATGCATTGTTTGTTGACATCCTACCTAGTGTGAATTGTAATGACTCCTCCCAATGTGTACATGGCTTAAGACGATCACCTTGACTTATCATCACTTATATTAAAGTTGGTACATCATGATCTTGTATGGAATAAAGTAAAAAAAATTATTTTAATGATGTTAATAGAGGATATTAATAGTTCAATACTAATGTCTTTATTATATGGACATGGTTAGAATTAGATCTCTTCCGACATTAAGTTTATATTTCTTATACGGTTCTCGCTACTCTTTTTGTAATTTCATCTTACCCACTCACTTCCATTATAGCTTGAAGATCTCTAAGTGTGATAGAATATCATGTTGCTTCATGATTAAGTGATGATTAGGTGAGAAGGATGATCTAGTTATTGTGGTTTATGTTGGATTGCTTCCTGTTGGTAATTGTGTCAGTTGAAGTGATGTATGATTGGTTATAAGATTAGATTTATTTTGCGCCATGAAACAAAATTGATGATCACTCTTGCGCCATGAAAACACAGTCGATGATTTCTCTTGCCCCATGAAATTAAAGTTGATATATGATTGATTAAATAATAGATTTTCTTGTGCCATTAAAATGAGGTTGACGTAAGATTGGTTGAGTAAATAGATTCTCTTGTGCCATAAATAATGTTTATGTATGACTGATAAATATAGACTAGAGTATGAGTTGTAATTGATTAAAGGAACTAGACACCTCCTTGTTCCTCAAAACAATCGCCATCCCTAAGACCTTAAGTGGTCAAAATCAATCGGACGAATCCTAGGCTTGAGCATTTATTATGTGTCCTAGAGGTCCTAACCATGCAGGATGGGTTGGGTGGGTATTTATTTAATATTCAACGATATGGTTGATTATTATCTATAATTGCTTCAATTGATTGTGATGTGTGGAACTGTGTCACTATTTATGTTTATGTGTTGATCAAGTGTCTCTAGCATTTATGTTAATTCATTGGCTTGTGTCGTTATTGATTACGATAATGTTCGCTTGCAATGCCTTTAATTATGATGTTATGTTGATTATGCGTTGCTATGAATTATGTGTTGACATTAATTTCTTAATGTTAAAAAGAAAAAAGAAAACTTTACCTATTGTACTTCGTTATTCGTAGTCGTAACAGAGGGGTCGTTACAAGAACAAACATCTTTATTCTGAATCAAAGAATTCAATGATCATATATTTCATAGTCTCCCATAAATACACTAACAACAGATATATATGTTCATTGATAAAGGTTAAAGTTCTCTAGCAAGGAATATGCTTTATTTGTTCACCTACATTGACTTGTGTTTCTTAATAAATTATATCTATTTCTTTCTGTACTCCATTTTGATAAATAAGAATAATTATTTATAAAAATCCACCACTATAATAATAAATAAGTTTAATTAAATTCTATGAAAGTGCTAATTCCTAAATTAGCATGAAATCTAGCGCTATAATAATCATGCAAGATCCAACCAATATTCACCAACCAAAAAACATATGAACCTCCAAAATCACCAAGTTTTGGCTCAACTCGCTAATCCTTACATAATTTCTAATTTAATTCCTTCCTATACAGAATTGTGAAGCTAGATTGAACCAATACTTAAAGATTAGCTTACTGAAATTAGGAGAGCAACCAAACTAATGACACACATTTAAACAATGCCCTTGTAACACATTTGTCTTATATTCCTTTCCATCATTTTGCCCCACAACTTGGAAAGAATTGAAACCGTAACACTTTTGATATTTATCCTTCAAGTGTCACTTAAACAACTTCCTCCTAATAATCTAAGTTGATTTCCTTGAGACATTTCTTGTTTATAAAAACTATGTGTGATATTATAAAAAATTGGTTTAAAATATTTAAGCATATGTGAAACTATAAAAAATTGCTTGGAAATATTTAATTTTATGATGGAAAATTTAATAGGACTAAATATTATATGCCTATCATGAATATCCAAGTTTTTTAAGAGATACAAACAAGAAGAGTTCAAATTATTCATCAAACACATTAATAAATTCAAGTAAGAAGAGTTAAAATTATCCATCAATGACATTGCCAATGATTGGTAGTGTACTTTTATTTCCTCTCCCTTGGATACTACACTATCAACCATTGAGTAGATAGGATGATGTAACATCTCATTCTACCGAGCACACTTATATTGATCTATTCTTTGAGGACACTTGCATGGAAGTGATCCGGTTATGGTACATTATGATTTTGTTTCAATTATGAGTTATAAGTGATGATGATGGTGTATCGTGATTCATTGTTACTTCAGATATATATGTATTGACATACATTATGGATGAGTTCTCCTGAGTGTACAGGACACATGACAGGTTATGGATGTTGATGGCATCAATGGACTTCCTTGGAATCTGGATCGAGTTAGGGAGTAGATTGTATTTTGATTGAGTATTTAATTTTATGCACATGTGATATATGATTCATTATAGTATGATTTATGTATATGGATTATTGACACTGTTTTATTTAGTGGATGCAAGCTTAATGATGCTTTCTAATACGACTCACATAAGGAGTAAAGGGGTCATGTACAAAACCATAAATTTGAGAGAGAGGTGTGTCACCGTCCTTATCACAGCCTACTAGCACTCTCCCCATGACCTGAATTGCAGGCTAACGATTACCTAGTTCAAGAGGTACACAATGTCGTGAGGGAAGACTAATATAATTGCTCATGAAGAAATCTGAGGGGCACACAATACGGCAAAATACTTATTCATTAGAAGCCTGTAGTCTCTCACAAGGTCGACCGAGTGGAGTGTTGACTCCAAGGGTCAAACAAAATTCCAAAAACAATCAAAGGCGAGTGGCACCCTTGGAGAAAGGAGGTGTGTCTTGAAGGGCATGTTGCATAATTAAAACATGAGTAAATAAATCTAGGTGGCCTAAACAACATTGAAATGTTTAGAACATGTTAAAATAAAATAATTAATTAATTAGTAGATTATAAATTAGAAGCCTAACAAGAATCTAAGCCTAATTCTAAGTTAAATTTAAATAAGGGACTAAATGCATTATGACATAAGTTAAAAGATTTGATATATAATCAAGCTCTAGAAAAATGGAGAAGAAAATTTAAAGGTTGGATAAAATGCAGATGTGTGCATGAAATTAATAAAAGGGATTTTTAAAATATAAAGAAATAATAACTTGAGATAATAGTTGTACACATAGAATAGTATCTTGAGTCAAACTACCACTAAGTCTAACTAAAAGAAGACTCTTAATCCAACTCTGAATGGTATCTAGTTAGGACACACTCATTAAATGAGAATTTGGGGAACAAAGGGGAAACTAAGAGCGAAAATAGGAACACATTGGGGAATGTGAAGGAAATTGGATTTTTAATTAAAATAAAAAGGGTAATTACTTGTGCAACTTGGGGAGAGTGAGACAAGTGTGTGGGTGAATAATCATTAATAAAATAATTTAAAAAATTGAATTATTTGTGCATCTGGACAAGTTTCATTGAAATTTTACCTATAAAAGAAATGGAGTAGAAGGGATATGGACCTCACTTTTCTTAGTACTATTACGCTGCCAAAATTTGTTTGAACTGTGTTTTACTTGTGAGAGTTGGGATTTCAAGCTTGAGAAAGAGTGAGAGATCTTCCTTGCGAGGCAAGCTTGGGAGCTATTGTATTCTGGTTTTTGTGCTTGGTCCCTTTATAGCTCGGAGGGCTATGGGGAAGAAGAGTACCCCTAGATTTGGATGGGAGGTACCAGTGTAGTCCTTGGATTAGTAAGACGAAGGAAGGATATCGCACAAGCTCCATTGAAAATTATCTTCAAAAGGATTTAGTTGTCGGTCACGGTATTTTCATATTGTATTAGTGTTATACATAACTTTAAGTTAGATGCATTGTAATACCCTTGAGGAATAATTCATTGACGATGTTGTAATGTAATTTTACTTTATTTCTTATTTATGGTATGGTAAAGTTTAGTAATTTAATGATAAATCTAGTAAATTCTATGAGTTATTCTTGTGAAATCTTTTGATTAATATATAAATTTATTATATCCGGTGAATGGTTTCTCTGCCACTAGTTACGATTGAATAAGAAATCTTTAATTGAGTGAATGTTAGGAAATTTGTCATTGAAAACTCAATCAATTGTTTACCGAGTGAAATATTTTTTTTTTAATAATAATATTGTTTTTATTTTTTAGTTCTTAGTTTGAGTTTTGATCCACATGTCAAAACTAACCTTGTTTGGTGAGGACTTCTGGCAAGTCTTCTCTTCCTCGAATATATTACCGATGAATAAGCAATGGTAATACAGCTGTCATCCATACAAGAAACTTATTGTTATACTTTTGTTAACGAATAGAATGAGTTCCCTGTCAACCCAACTTGTTATATAAAGACTGGTGTAAAACTAAGTTGAGGTTCTCATGCTTTAGGTGGTTAAACTATTCTTGGGTTGCAAGTTGTATCTTAATCTTGATTGAAATTATCTTTGTTTTACCTTACTTTCCCTTTGATACAACAGTTGGTTCTCTCCTTAAATTTTACTGATTGCCAAAATATGTAGTTTACAACGATTGTTTTGTTAATTTTTATTTTATCCTTTAATAAACTTGTTATCATTTTGACATTGTCAAGGAAAGCTATAATACTGAGATAAGTCGATCAGGTTGTTGTTTTGGTCAGAGAATATTTATGGTTAAGTTTACACCAAAATACAAACAATTATCCCTTAGTTTTTATTGATGGTCAATTTTTGTAGCTCACCAAGTTGGTAATATAGAATGATGTCTTATTAATATATCAACATATGAGTATAATAATTAAATTTGGAATACACTCTTAATATGGATAGTACCTCCATTATATTGTTGAAGTCAATTAGGGTAAAATATCCTTTGACCTTTTTTCAAATGTTAAGAATTTGAGATAAGGTAGCAATAGTTTTTAAGAAAGGATCTTTAGTTATTAATTATTATAACATGCAATCTAAAGAAACATAATACATAGGTGTAATTTACTTTGAGTATAGTGAATAACATGAGAATTATTAAGGAATTCATGTTGTATTAAATTATCGCAACATTTGATTAATTGATAAGGAATAGAGTATATAATTTAAATTGGTGTATATCTTACTTTAATATAGGGAATAAATTCCATGGAATAGTGTGACACTAGGAAGTCTTCTAGAGTTAATAACCTTCATAAGGTGTAAATTTAAATCATAATTAATGAAGACTTAGCATAGAATACGAAATTATAAGTATGGTATGGTTGTATGTTTTGTTGTAATCATAAGAGATCATGACCACTATGATCACATCGATTGTGCAATTGATTTCAAAACACTAAAAAGGATAATTTATCTATAGAATAATAAAATTAGACAGACATAGTAAAGTGGCATAAGTGAAAAGAGATTACTTGTTTTGTTTGTTTTCTTCATATAATCGAGATAAATAACTATCATTGAATCTGGCGAAAACTTATAAAGCTTTATTTCGTCAAATTCTTACGTTCTTATATCATCAATTTTTACTGAATTTCTATTAGTAATTGTACTGTTTGGTTAAGATGAAATTGAAATTTGTCTTTTGGGTTAGCCCTTTTTATTTGAAACTTTCTCACGAAACTATTCTACAAACTTTAAAGTTAGACTGAGTATTGCGAGTTAAAAGTATTCCAATCGTGTATTGCTCCTTTTAAATGATATTAAAATGTTTTACATACTTGTATTCCTTACTTGTAGAGCAAAAATTGATAATGTTGCAATAGATGAGATTAGGATGTGAAAATATTGATGTGTATATTTTCACTTAACACTTATCTTATCTCTAATTAAAATAAATAAATAAAGTAAAAAATAAGAAAAATATTTACTGTCCTCACATACATTCATTGCTTACGGAAGGGACATTACAGATGAAGTAGTTCTTGTCGGAAACAAACAAACAAAAATTAAATACTAATGGTCTTTTAACATGGAAAAGAAAGTGATGAAATAACACAGTATAACATCCATTTCCACTGATCACATTTCATACAATGAATTATTCTTGAGGACACTTGCGAGCAAGTGATCCGGTTATAACATGGTACATTGTGATTATCATTTTTTGTTTATGTGTTTATGCAATGATTTGGAATTGAAGTTAAAATGCTATTGATATTGATATATACCATTGACATGTATTATGATGAGGTTTCCTGAGTGTGAAGGAAACGTTACATGATGATGATGTGGATGGCAACAAAAGACTTCATTGGACTCCATATTGAGTCAGGGAGTGCACTATTTACTTTGGCTATCAATACTTGATTTATATGTGTATATATTATTGATGATGATTCAGTATGGATTTCATGTATATGGATTATTAACATTATCTTTGTAAGTGGATGCATACATGGTGACACTTGCTAATATGAAAAACATATGGAGTAAAGGGGTTATACACATATATCAGACAGATGAGGGAGAGGTGTGGCACCATTCCTCTCATAGCCTACTAGCACTCTTGTCATGAACTGAAATGAAGGTTAACGACTAAATTGTTTAGAGAGGTTCATGATGTTGTGAGGGAAGACTGAGAAAGTTGCTCATGACGATTTTTTAGGGGTGCACAATAAGGAAGATTCCTTATTCCTCGATAAGCCCGTAGTATCACACAAGGTCGACAAGTGGATTATTGACTCCAAGCATTGGACAACTTGCAAACTAGTCAATGGAGAGTGGCACCCTTGGAGCATAGAGGTGTGTTTTGAAAGGAACATCGCACGTATGAATTTGATTCAATAAAAATATAGCAGACCTTAGGAAATAAATTGAATACTAGATTTTTGTTAAAGAAGAGAATACAAATTTTATTTAAATTATACACCAAAAAAAAATAACCAAAAGCCTAAGTCTAGATGTTTTGACTAAATAAGATTTAAAATGCATTAAGAGAATTTTAGACTAAATAAACACTAGTAAAGGGGAGAATAAGAATAATAATTTAGGCATGTGCACAATGTATGCATGAAATAAATAAAGATGATTTTTAATTAAAATAAATCAAATCATGAGAGAATTGGTAGTCAACTTGGAGTTAGAATCCTAAGTCAATATAGACTCTAAGATTAACTAGAAGTATAGCCCTAATCAAACTCCAATTGTAATTTAGTTAGGGGAAATAATGAAAGAAAATTTGGGGAACTAAGGGACAACTAGGAAGAAATCTAGGAACTAATTGTGGGTGTGAGGAAAATACTTAATTATTTAAATTAAAAAGGGATTAAGCATGTGCAACTTGGGGAAAGTATGACACATGTTGGGGGTGAATAATATCTAATTAAATTATTAAAAATTAGCTAATTGTGCATGAGATGACAAGTGTCAAGGTGACATTTCTTATAAAAAGAATGGTGAGGATGAAAGAAATTACCCCATGGCTGGATGAATGAAATGTTGTAGAAATTTCTATTGACTAAGTTTACTTGTGTGAGATGGGATGAAATCTTGTGCAAGAGGTGAAAGCCTCTCCTTGCGAGGCAAAGCTTGAGCTAGCTTATGATATGAATTTGTGTGTTACCCCTTTGTGGATCAGGGGGATAAGGGAGAAGAGTACCCCTAGCGTTGGTTGGGAGGTACCAGTGAAGTCTTGGATTGGCAGGCGAAGGAAAGTACATTGTGCATGCTTCTAGGTTGCAGTTCTTCAACATTGTATCGACATTTTTGGTCATGGTATTTCATTGTTTAGTCAATTTATTATATAATATAGTTGTAAATTGTGTACCAAAGATGTTTGGAAGGATCACTTGTATATTTATATAATAATTATGTTGTTTTCGTTTATATATTATTCTTGGTAAATTGACAAAGTGGTATGATTTAATTTCTGGATGTTGATTGTAGTTATTTAAGTTTTCTAAATACATATATGGGATATGCATTGATTTTTGGATATCATTTGTATCTAAGTTTCTAATATTAAGGAAAAAATAATAATTACTTCAGGTGATAATATTCTGAGGGTGTTTTTTTTTTCATTGTGGTAATGGCGAATGTTCCTTTAAATTAACTCACTCTGAGTTTACGAATCTATCCAAAATTTTGAAGCCTACCACCATAGATCATTCACCAGAATTGTGCCTTCATAACTTTAAATTCTGGTATAACCTATCTCCATAATACCTATAAACTCTTAAAATCCTTAGAGATGTATCAATCATTACAAAAGAAAATCACTTATAGCTTCACACTTATGTTTACTACAGCTTGAATTTTCTTCTTAAAGTTTCATTATAAATTGTAATTTTCCTTGAAACATTTTAAGGTTGGTTCCAAATGGCGGTGGTATTTAGCCTTAGATTTTGTAAAGTTGTCTAGTCACGATCCTCATAGTTTTCCTTAGTCATGTAATTAAATTGTTGAGAGTTTCCTAGCCCTGGTATTCATCTTTTTTAAATTCATTTTTGTCATTCTTGATGCCTTAACCTTGAGATTAGAAATTGTAACACACCCAACCCCTTAAGTACCTTTGTAAGGGATGGGGCATCAAAAACTTTTCTTTCCTCCATCATCTTGAATCATCTTCACGATATCTCCATCATCTTATTCTCATCAAGATCTTTCCAACGACTATTACCATGCTCAAATCCGAGCTCTGGATTGGAAGTTATGCCCATCTGAAGCTCTTCAAGCATCATCGGTCAAAGTCCACCTGGCACCCATGTGGGTTTGACTCATTCATACCATTCCACCTGGCACCCATGTGGGTTTGACTCATTCGTACCATTCCACCTGACACAGACTTGACCATGGTTTTCATCCCTTAGATATGACATGGCCACTTGAGATGTGGTTACAGAGGATGTTCCCCACGCCTTCGCGATCACCGCACCTCTAGTCATTCGTCCTTCCTATCCATGTCTGAACCATTCCCGAAGTCCCAAAGTCCCAAACTCCTGCCACATGGCTCTGACCTTTAGCGAGGTTCCTCATTGTTTTGTTATGAATATACCTACAAAACTTCTGAGGTCCTGCCACGTAGCTCCAGCCTTCGACCCTTTTGGAGGATACATTATAACATCCCAAACATCTCGGAGTTCTGAACTCTTGAAATTCTGAGGTCCTACCACATAGCTCCAGCCTTCGTCCCTTTTGGAGAATAAATTCTAACATCCCAAACCTCCTAGAGTTCTGAAATTCCAAACTCTTGATATCCTACCACGTAGCTCCAGCCTTCGGCCCTTTGGGGCCATACATTCTATCATCCCAAACATCTCATAGTTCCAAAATCTCGAACTCCCAAGGTCCCATTATCCATTAGGTCAAACAACCATGCATGAGGGATTACATGTGGAAAAACATGGAGATGAAATGTGACCCTATTAATGGAAGACACATTTCACGCTCTAATTGGTATATGAGGTCTGTAAAAAACACAAATCAAGGTGGCAGGTGGCATGCCAAACATGGGTCCACGTCACCCTAGGTGATGTCATTGCACCACATCACTTCGAACGGATAGCCTCTAGAATCCTTTAACTTATCCCACCTATGAAATATCCTGGATCTCTGAAGTCATGGACTTCTTCCAGTAACTTCCCAATACATTTCATCCTACGGTCAAGAAAGATCCACGTAGATCCCCATATCAGTCAACCTCATGGGTAACTAAACCAGTAGGTTACCTTCGGTTGGTTTCAAAGGTTGTAAAGTCATAGCATTTGGGAGCTCTGAACTCCCAAAGTTCTGAAGCTAGAATAACTTATCTCCTTTCGAACCTAGCGAAGGGTTCCAAGGTCTCGGTCATATGGATTCTCTAACAAGCCTCGAGGTTGTACACTCTGCTCTTAGCCATTATTTGGTTAGGGTCATGGAAATGAGTTCTTGGTCACACAAACGGATGGTTTGAAGGAGACGCCCTCCCTCCAAAGAGATCAAATTTAGCAAACCTACAAAGGTAAATTCGAGGGCTCGACAGGACTAAAGTATTTCAGCTAAATCTACCTTGACTCTTGCATTACAAAGTCAATCCTTGGGAAAATTTCCCTTAAGTATTTTCCAACCGACACAGATATTGTAAACTTATTCTTAGATTCATTTATAGACCCAGGCCTAATCAGTTCTCATGTTTCTATTCAGAGGAAAATAGAAAACCATTCAAATGCAGGGGTTTACAGAGGAATGATAATAATTTATAATATAAATCAAACCTTGCAAATCTTAGTCATAGACACAAACATTCAAATCATCCATTTCAATTCTAGTGCACAGGGTAAATGAAATACTTATCTATTACAGTTGATCATCGACCACTGACTATGGGAGTTGTCCTTTCCACCCAACCGTACGCTCAAAGGAATTCATTCTTATCACTCTGGCCACCCCCTATGCCAATACATGATATCACTAGGAAAAGTTTATAGTTTCTTAGAGGTTCTTTCTCTGTCACAACCTCTGTGAGGTTTATTAGATGCTCCTTGAGCATCAAGCTCGTGATCTTCCACTCAGGTCCTATTTTCTGCAAATTCTCAAAGATCCTTTCTCGTCTTCTCTCCAACAACCATAACAACTTAATATTCCAGTTCTTCTTCTCATTTGGAGAGCCTCACACACTCTTCCTCTTTCTCTCTGTATATATTGTTCGCATGCCCCCTGTGGTCTTGGTATCCTTCTTGTTTTCCTTCGTGTGTATTCTTGCATGCCTTTTTCCTCCTCAAGAAGGTTCTGGACCTGTCTTGTTCCTTCTATCAGAAGTAATTTGGGTTAGTCTGGGCCTGCAGGAAAACTTCACTTTGTGGTACTTCAGGATGACAGTTTTATGTCTCCTCAACCAGACTCTCCATGCTTCCATTCACGGGGTTAGTTGATTGTTCAACCACCAATCCTTCTTTCATTAACTAATTTTTCCTTGGGATTTGGATGAGGCTTATTATTTCAACAAAGATAATTTGGGTGATTTTGACATAATGAACCCTCTCCATAGTTTCCTTACTCTTTCCTCTAGTGATATCATAGCCAGTACTTCAAGGCTTCACCCCCATAATTAGTTATTGGAAATCTAAACAATAATACATTTACATTGTTCCCATGCCATAGCATGGTGATCATAATTAATGATTAATTAGAATCTGGGGGAAACATGGGTGTTACAATCTGCTCCCCCTTAAAAAGGAACACCGTCCTCGATGTTCTTTATCAGTAACACATTTCATGCATTTCTTATTCAACTGCTTCAGAAATATTGATCCTCTTTATTGGTCAGGTCCTTTCCATACCCTTGGCCTTTTCACCTTCCTTCAATAATTTTGGACAAAAAGCATATCAATCACAATTTCATGCTAAAATATATTACTTTTGTTCAAAATTCATGAGGAAATTTCATAATCTAGCACAATAGTTATCTGTGCAGTTCATGGATTTGCATCCACATGGTTTTCTTGTTATATTGGCTCACTATTTTTCCTGGACATACCCATTGTGTGCATGAACCAAATAAATAATGTATGATCATTATCAAAGTCCCTTCTTCCTTGTGGTCACTCACCCTCCAAGCCTAGGCTCAGGCATCTCCTTCTCTGCTATAAAATCCATCAGGTGATCCATCTTACCTTTCCAAGGATTTATCGTACAAATAGAGTTCTAGAGACTTCATTGAGCCTTACAGTTGATGCGTCCCTTAGAATTTCTCTATCGAGGCATCCCTCTGGCCTATGTTTCCACAATACAACATATTCTAGGGTGATCATGGCTCACCATGGGATTCTTTTGTCTCAACAGTAGCCTTTTTTATGCTTTCCATCTTGAAAGCCTTCACCTTCCCTTCCTAGACATATCTTTTTCATCTCACCTGTATGACAAGTATATAGGAATTATGAGATATTATCATCAATTTCATATTCAAAATTTTCTTGCAAATCTGTCACCCAGAGGTTTCCAAATTCCACATTTATTTTCAGATCTATTCCACACAGGAACCAGATTCACAAGTATGGGAATTTCCTTCCCATAGAAGTTTATCTCAGTAGGAAATTGGTCTTCTTATGGGCTTACAACACTGCCATATCCAACACCCCTTTCTTCCTTCAATTTCATCATTCCTCATCCAAACAAATTGTTAGTTTTTATGCTCATTATATTTTCAAAACTGTGCATACTAACATTGTAAGTCATTTCATCTATTCGAGGGTACATAGAAAAATGAAATATCATTATTTATGTATGCATCCTATAAACATACCAAATTTTCCAAATGTAACTCAAATGTCGGTTGACTTTAATCAGTGTGCCAATATTCATGGCCACATCCATACCTAATGTACTCTTACATTGGGTTCAAGTTCGCCATACTTATGACAAGCACCTTTCCATGGTGTGTTGGAGCTCAACCAACCTCTTCACCATAGGTTTAATCATTCTCATTCATTTTTACAACAAGAATATTCTTCCTGCTACAACTTGGTCACGATCCCAAATCAGTACATATGAAACTAAAAGTTTATCTTGAATGCACCCAAGCATTCTTCCTTCATTAGTAACCAGGGTGTCAACACTCATGGTCACCCAAAATTTTCTTTTCTTTAACACCTCTACAATGCAAGTAGTTTATTGGAAGGTCCTCCTTCCTTAATGGGAAATCCATTGTCTACCCTCTTATGAAAACATGCATTTCCTCAATGCATTCTATGTAATGTGATAATTATGAGTACCTTTATTCTCAATATCCCTAGATTGGTCATTGTACCCATGGTACTCGTTACTCATGCATTTTCCTACAAGGATTATAACTCATCCTTGAATGGTATAGAATTCCTCTTTCTATTGTTCAGATTCTTCTTTCCTGAATCTTACCCCGCTTGGGTAGCAATGTCATACAACAAACACTCAAAAATTATTTGCATATCCTTAAGATAATGAAATTTTTTCAGAAGGGATTCTTACCAAATTTCTTCATACCTTATGCCACATAGGTATGGAAATTTTTATACATGCTCTAGATGCTAGCACCCTCTATGATATTACCTCGTCAATGGTGCTTTATGGAGACCTTTAAAGTCCCTTCAACAATATTTTAACAACAATCTTCTCATAGTCATCATTTGCTTGAGGTTGTCCATCATTGGCCACTGTGTTTCTCAACAACTCCAATTTATTTCTACATGTGACATACATCAAAAATATATTAGTCGTCATGTAAAATTAAAATGCTTGTATCATAGCATTCAAATCAATAAAACATTTTCAGATATTCCCCAACATATCTCTATGCACTCTACCACATTACTCCTTAATGTGTTATCTAGTGCAATCCCAATCAAATATTTTATTTGTATTCCATGATCATAAAACCATCAACATCATTATGCCAAAACACTTACCTGCATTAGTAAATCAATCTCTTGTACCAGAGAAATACAATAAACCACAAGAAAGGGGTCAAGGAACTCTTCCCTCGTCCAATTCCTTCTACACAGCCCTGGACTTTCAGTCCAACTGAGTTATTTCCCAAGGCCTCATTGCCTTTACTTATCATGGCTTAACCAAGCCTATTCATTCAAACTTAATTATTTATTTATTTTCCTTTTTCCAGCTATACTTGTTTTCACAACTACTCTTCTAAGGCTTACAACCCTATTAAAGAATTCAAATCTTTTAGGGTGAGAAAATTATTCCCTTTTTTTATCCTTCTTTGCTTATGCAATCTACTCCCTAATGGGATCTTCCTACTCATTTCCTTGAGAAGCCTTGGTTAGGCTCACCCTAACCTATTGGATACATCATCATGCTCCAATAGTAGACTTTTTGTTCATAATGAATCATGAACCTGTGCATTATGCACATTACCATTTAGTTATCAGAACGATCAACATTCATTTTTTAGTCCTCCGCTCATAAATTTTGTTTTATAATGTAATCCAAGATTCTTATATATATACATATGCTTGCATCCCACTTCTTAATACTCAACAGTCATTAAGGTGGTGACTTTGTTCTCCTCGCAGTCTGATGTAGGAGCATCGCTCCACCTCAACACGCGCCAGTTAATTTATACGTGTGGTGTGCATTCAAGGAAGGAGAGGTGCCGCCCTCTCATTTTTTCCTCGAGAATCCAAGGTGTGATCCATGCATTAATTGGATACAAGTTGGAAAATCCAAGTCGTGCTTTAATGCAAGCTGGAGATAAGGTCACCATTAATAGGCTGGTGGAAAAATGGATCTATGTTTGATTTGGAGCATATTTCCATCATTGTAATCTGTCCATTAGATAGGTGTTTTGAATGGTGATTAGACACCACCAATTTATCTTGTGAGGGAAGCTCATGGAGCCCCTCTTGTATAAATTTTTGTATTGTAAGCAAAGTAGAGGCTAGGTGATCAAGTGGAGGGCTATTAGATAGTTTGGATAGATCGGGTTGTAGGGAGATACAACTCAGAGATTCGAGACTCAGTTGAATCTCGGACTCCACCATTGTAATTTGGCATTCCACCATTAATAGAAAACGACAGTTTTTCCTGTTTTAGATTTATGTTCAATGGATGTTGTGTGATGAATGTCTTTTAGATGTTTTTTAATTGTAGATGAATGTTAGAAATCGTCTGCATGGATAGAGATACAGTTTCCTATCTGTAAGTGTGTTGAGTTAAGTCTGGTTCTCTAGGCTAAGTGAAAGGAGTGTGCAATAGAGATTGGAAGTTCTGTAAGATGACACAAGGAGTGCATCTTTGAACTCGGTGGAGTCAAAAGAGAAGTTGTCAGGAGAGAATTCTAGATTAATTCACAGATTCAGGGAGAAATTTCAAGGCGGTTAAGTTCCTTGAAAAGAAATACTGTGTGGGGAGAAACATGGTTCAGAGTTACTAAACACTCTGGAACACTCTGCCAGGAGGGCATCAAGATTGTGTGAGAATACACAGAAGAAACACTACTGAAGGTGTTGGAGAATCCCATAATTGCTGAACATTCTGGTGAAGGAAGGCTTTGCAAGAAGTTCTTCAACAAAGGAAAGGAGATGCCTTAAACCTTTCCATAAGGTCGAGGGTGAAGCCATTGAAGAAATGATCCAAGCACAATGAGTGTGCCTAAGGTGTTGTGACTTCACCTTATAAGCTCAGGAAGAAGGGCAAGAAGTTTCCAAGAGGGCACGAGAAGCTTGTAGAGGAACTTGGAACCTTGGAGGTTCTCAAGTCGAGCAAAGTTGTAGGAGAATTGCATAAATTTCTGCAAGGAGTGGAGAAAGCCTTCGAGAACAGTCTAAGTCTTGAAAGGTGAATTTGTGCTAAGTGTGCAAAGGTATCGAGGACTTGTCGAAGTCCTGAAGTTGGAGAAGTTACCAATCATCGAGGAGATGACATGTGGCAGAAGATCGAGAAGTTTGGGAGCAGGAGCTTTGGAAGGTTGGCCAGAAGCAACCAAAGATCTTCGTGAAGTCGCGAAGGGATATTTCAAGTCCAGAACATTGGATCTAGAAGGACACATGGCAAGGGATCAACACATCATTGATTCATGATCGGAGAAAGCAGAGTTGAGAGAAGGGAGGACTCGCAAAGTCTGAACTCGCGATTCAATCACAGTCGTTGATCGCGAGAAGAACGAGGACCATAGATCTGGTCCCGAATCATTCGCCGATTCAAAAATCGGGAAAAGAAGGAAGTAGCTCACGAAAGTCCCGAAGTGTGGGGTCACATAGGTAGTTGTCCCACAGTTGCAGTCAATGGTCACATACAGGGAGGAGCTTAGCGTCGAAAGCTAATAATTAAAAGCGCAACGAGACGGTCTGCAAGTGTCACATCACAGGTGATGAGAGAGTGAAAAAGGGCCTGTGTCAAGTTGAATCGATTCCATCAGCAGCCCGATGAACCATTCAGTTCGATGAATTGAACGATCCTAGACCGGGAGGTCACGTCATCCCCGAAGGAGTTAGAGGGGAGGTTGACACCACAGTCTTCACACAATTCCTCCATAAGAAACTCCTTTAGCATGCAAGTTCCTTATTGCATATCCTTCACTATTTGTGATGGCCTCAACCTTGATTTATCTTCAGTTGTTTACCAAATATTTCCATAAGGAATATAAACATGCATCTTTGTTATGAATCCATATTATTTATCCACACATATTCCTTGTTTTGTTAATTACATCCATGATGTACTTAACCACATGCATAATCATAATCCTATGTGTCGCTACCATATGTATATTTCACAACTCACATACATCTTTACTTTAAATCATTCATTCATATCTATTCATTCTTAATATCAATCCTTATATCAAGCAACCTTATGATGCATTAAATCCATGCACTTAGGCATAAATAAAAACAACTAAACATTCATGATGCAAGCTCACTACTTGCACATTTTCCATGTCACTCATACACATGGACATATCATACTTCTAGATCCTCCTCCCAAGGATCTTGTTGCCATTCTTATGACAAGTCTCATAGAGATACTCAACACTGAGTTTCTCTCTCTGGTGAGAGATTGCAGTCATTCACATGATATCCACATGGCAAGTTTAACAAAAATAATCATAACTATGTCCCCCTTTCCATATGACAACAACCAGTAAGAAGGATTTGTTTCCTCAACTAGTATAAAGTTATTCAATAATCCAAAAATACCATATAGGAAATTCCAACAATTCCCAAGGCAAAAAGACAAATTATCAAGCTTATTTTTCATTCCTCAAACCATTTTTGGTTAACAAACATTTTTATCAAGGGAATCATTTTCTATATTCCCTCTCACTACTACTTGAGTATTCCCTAAAACAAGTTTATGCCATTTGCATCCAAGTTGTATTATTAATACCCCTCAGCATAGTCCCACTTTTGTAGGATTGGCTATCATATCCCAAAAGAAATGACATGCTTCTTCTGCCCCACTCTAGCATGATTCAATCTCGATGGGTAAAATCCCAACTAAATTTTAATCTGCATCATTCTCCTCAAGGAGATTATGCAAATAATTTACGTATGACAATAATACTCTCAACATGTTCATATTAAACTAGTCTTATTATTGTTCCAAGGTCCATCCAGGATTGTGTTTGAATCATGCTCTGCTAGATAGGGTAGGGTAGGGTGCCATCTCCCTTAAAGTTTTCCAAGAAATAAAATATAATCACTTGACTCTTTCATGAGCCCGAGCAGGATAAGTGTTGGTTCCCGCTTTGATACCAATTTGTAACACACCCAACCCCTTAAGTACCTTTTTAAGGAATGGGTCATCAAAAATTTTACTTTCCTCCTTCATATCGAATCCTCTTCACGATATCTCCATCACCTTCTTTTCATCAAGAGATTTCCAATGACTGTTACCATGCTCAAATCTGAGCTCTAGATTGGAATTTATTCCCATCCAAAGCTGTTGAGGCATCATCGGTGAAAGTCCACATGGAACCCATGTGGGTTCACCTCATTCATACCAGTCCACCTGGCACAAAATTGACTATGGTTGTCATCCCTTAGCGATGACATGGCCGTTGGAGAGGTGGTTGTAGGGGATGCTCCCCACGCCTTCGCGATCACCGGGCCTCTAGTCATTCATCCTTCCTATCCATGTTTGAACCATTCCTGGAGTCCCGAAGTCCCTGAATATTTCCATGTGGCTCCGACCTTCGACGAGTTTCCTCATCATGTTGTTATGAATATACCCGCAAAAATCCTAAACTCTCGAGGTCATGTCACGTAGCTCCAACCTTCATCCCTTTTGGAGCATACATTCTAACATTCCAAACCTCTCGGAGTTTTGAACTTCCGAACTCCTAAGGTCCTGCCACATATCTTCGGCCTTTGACCCTCTTGAAACATACATTCTGACATCCCAAACCTCCCAGAGTTCTAAACTCACAAAATCCTGAGGTCCTGCCACGTAGCTCTGGTCTTCGACCCTTTTGGAGCATACATTATATCATCCCAAAGCTCCCGGAGTTCCGAACTCCCAAAATCCCAAGGTCCCATTAGCCATTAGGTCAAACAATAGTGCACCAGAGGGTGACATGTGGTTAAATATGGAGATGACGAGCGGTATTATTAATGGAAGACATGTGTCATGTTCTAATTGGCATATGAGGTCTGTAAAAAACATGAATCAAGGTGACATGTGGCATGCCGAACATGGGTCCACGTCATCCTAGGTGATATTAGTGTGCCATGTAACTCCAGACGGACATCCTCTGGAAGTCTTTAACCTCTTCTACCTGCAAAATCACTCGGAGCTCTGAAGTCCTAGACTCCTGCCAGCAACCTCCCAATACATTTCATCCCATGGTCGAGACAGGTCCACGTAGATCCTGAGATATACATCATTTGTTGGTTCGCGACTTCGGAGTTCAGGGGTTTGACTGGGTAATATCCTCTTTACTCCCAAAGTGGTTAGCGTCGGGTTGACCACAATATAGATCCAATGGTCAGGAGGGATCCCAATTCATCCTTAGATTGACGGTTCATGTTACTTCGTGACTTCGACGTTTGGGGGTTCTACCCATTTAACACTTCCTTTCTCCCGGAGTGGTCAATGCTAGACTGACTGCGACTTAGATCTAATGGCCTGGAAAGGTCCCGAAGTGTCCTTAGATCTACGACTCTCGTCACTTCACGAGTTCAACGTTCGGGGTTTCTACCCTCTTAACACTCTTTTTATCCCAGAGTAGGAATTCACCGAAGTGTTATACGCAAATCCTTCCATTGGTTGATTGGACGGTTGGGAGGGGTTCTCAATGGACTCCCCAGATCCACAAATCACATTAATTCACAACTATGACATTCGAGGGTTTTGGTGTTATGACACGTATATTCTCCTAAAGTGGTCAATGTCAGACTTACCACGACCTAGATGCAACAGTCAGAAAATATCTTGAGTATCCTCGGATCTATGGCCCACGTTACTTCACAATCAGCAAGTGGGTCAGGGTTTAATCGATGGGACAAACCCCACAGTCATGGTTAAGAGACCTCTAGATGTTTTTCAACCTCGTGGGTAACCGAACCAACAGGTTATATTCGGTTGGTTTCAGAGGTTGTAAATGCATAGCATCCCAGAGTTCCAAACTATTGGAGTTCCAAAGACAGAATAGCTTAGATCCTTTTAGACCTAGTGAAGGGTTCCAAGGTCTCGATCATATGGAATATATAACAATATAACAAGCCCCACGGTTGTACATTCTAATCTTATCCATTATTTGGTTAGGGTCATAGACATGAGATCTCAGGCACACAAACGGATGGTTTGAAGGAAGCTCCCTCCCTCCACAGATCTTGAATTTAGTAAACTTGCGAAGGTAAATTCGAAGGGTCGACAAGACTGAAGTATTTCAGCTAAATCTACCCCGACTCTTGCATTACAAAGTCAATCCTTAGGAAAAATTCCCTTAAGGATTTTCCAACCAATATATAGATCGTAAACGTATTCTTAGATTCATTTACAAACCCATATCTAATCAGTTCTCATACTTCTACATAGAGGAAAATAGAAAACCATTCAAATGCAGGGGTTTACAAAGGAATGATAAAAATTTCTAATATAAATCAAACCCTTCAAATCTTAGTCATAGACATAGACATTCAAATCATGCATTTCAATTACAAAGGATAGGGTAAACGAAATACTAATATATTATAGTCGATCACCGACCACTGACTGTGGGTGTTGACCTTTCCACCCAACTATAGGCTCAAAGGCATTCATTCTTAGCACTCTGGCCACCCCCGTGCAAATCCATGATATCACTAGGGAAATTTTGCAGTTTCTCAGAGGTTCTTTCTCTATCACAGGCTCTGCGAGGTTTATCAGATGCTCCCTCAGCATCAAGCTCATGACCTTCTACTCAGGTCTTGTTTTCTGCAAATTCTCAGAGATCCTTTCTCTTCTTCTCTCCAGTAACCAAAACAAATTAATCTTCCAGTTCTTCCTCTCAGCTAGATAGCCTCGTGCACTCTTTCTCTTTCTCTCTACATATCTGAGTTGCATGCCCCCTGTGGGCTTGGTCTCCTTCTTGTCTGCCTTCGTGTGTATTCTTGCACGCCTTTTTCCTCCTCAAGAAGGTTCTAGACCTGTCATGTTCCTTCTGTCAGATGGAATTTGGGTCAATCTGGACCTATAGAAAAATTGCACTCTGTGGTACTTCGAGCTAACAACTTTTTGTCTCCTCGGCCAGACTCTTCATGCTTCCATTCATGGGGTTAGTTGACTATTTAACCATCAGTTCTTATTTCATTAACTGATTTTTCCTTGGGATCTAGATGAGGCTTATTATTTCAACAAAGATAATTTGGGTCGTTTTGACATAATGAACCCTCTCCACAGTTTCCTTACTCTTCTCTAGTGATATCACGATCAATACTTCAAGGCTTCACCCCACAGTTAGTTATTGGAAATGTAAACAATAATACATTTACATTGTTCCCATGCCATAGCATGGTGATCATAATTAATGATTAATTACAAGTTGGGGGAAATAAGGGTGTTACATAAATGATAACTCTCATCCTCAGTGCGATGGTCATATTTGATCTTGTGAGTTATTAATCCGATCTTTCTTTTCCTTCTTTTAAATTTATGTCTCGGAAGTAGCAGGTAAGATATGCCTGTAAAAAACTTTAGCTTTTAAACTGGTTAGGGTTGGGCATGGCATTGCCTTCGTAGAAGTGGACTTGGATAAATACCATCCTATTTTTCGAAGGGCCTTGTCTGACACGTCATTATATTTCTTAATATTTTTTTGCAACTCATGAGTAGCATTGTGCGTCACAACCAAGTCAAGAGACAAACACCACCACCATCGCTTTTACCTAGAGTAGAGAGTCCAGAGTTTGAGTCTCACATGATTTTAATCGTCACCGAGGGTATTATTCTCTTTACCTTCCACACCATGATCGCTTGATATCTTTCGATGATTGTATATGGCATAGAAGATGCAGGTTTTACCGACATTCAACGATTAGGGTTCTATGTTAAAGTATGCAATGTGTACGGGCTACTAGATCCCTATTCGAGATAACAATTGGAGTAACAATAAATCACATATCTTAAAGAGCATAGTTTTACCTAGAGTAGAGAGGATTTCCTTGATCTCTTTAATTAAGATACAATGTTTGATCTCCTTATGTTAATATTTCTAGCTCAGGATGGATATTCTATTGCTTTAACTTTACTAAGAGTCAATGTTATTAAATTAATTTTAAAAGTTTAGAATATATATATATATATATATATATATATATATATATATATATATATATAAAGTTTAGAAAATATATTATAACATCTTGTATTGTGTTATCTCTTATGTTTGCGTAAGGGTACTATCTTGATTAAGTTTGGAACTTAAAATTTTATCTATTTTTTTATATTTTACCCACATATACATTAATTTATATTAATAGGAAATTTATAAATTGAGATGATATTTCCATTTAGTATGACCTTAAGAAGTTATAAATATCCTTGATATGTTTACCATGTAAATAATCTAGCTATTGAAAAAGAATGATTGATTAGATTTAGACCTCAAGTTTTGAAATCAAATTGTTTTTAAAATTTATCATTGCAAGAATATGATTATAACATATGATTGTTGAAAGGATGTGAAGAATTAGTAGGGCGATATTTTCTTGAATTGATAAAGGTTATAAATCTTTGATACATCTCGGATGTAGAGTTTAAAAATCAATAGATTGATTTAACAATCATTTTTTTTTATGAGATTTCATATGGAGATAGTAATAACTTCGAGTTAGAATTTGACTATTAAAATCTACTGTAATTTTACAAGTAATTTTACAATTAGATTAGTAAAATTTCTTAATTTGGATATTAATAATTGAAGGTGAACTAAGTCAATGGATATAAAAGAATCGAAGTATAGGATTGAAGCCGATGATAAATTAAGTTATTTTAGGATATTGGATTGTTAATTACGCTGAAAGGCGTACACCTATTGACAATGGGCACAATTAATGATCTTTTAACCTTATTTAACCTTAAACCCTATTATGATGGCTATGCATTGAAGATGCTGACATATTCCTAGTCTTCTTCCAAAATCAATGGGTCAGATTTATTGTTCATAACTTTCTTGCATTTATCAAGGCATGTGTTAACATGTTTACTTTTTAACAATTACCTAATCACATTAAAAAATGACCACAGAGGTTTTATATTGGGGGCATGCATTCCATCGCATTACAGCGCAGAAAGAAATGTTCATGGAGTTGCGTGCTTGCGCCTTATTTCCCACAGGATAACCCCGAAAAATTATTGTTGGTACACAAACTGTTCGGAAATGGGCATGTTAT